>JAXCEF010000766.1:0-16416 GCA_037178605.1 Colletotrichum euphorbiae | reverse complement strand
AGAACCCCAAGATTCATTCAGCAACACAGCATAGCAAGACCACACTATCAACCTAGCGTCATCCCTCAGCTTCTGTTAGCAGAACCCTACTATCGGATAGCTGACCGTAACATAGGGCTTCCTGAAGAGGGCACTTCCCGTGAGGGGCTTCCTAAAAAGGGGATCTTATCTTCCTGAAGAGGGGATTATTGAGAGTCTTGAGGGGTTTATTGAAGGTCTTAATTGAGAAGTGGTCTTTTTGGAAGAAGGGATTTAATAGATAGATAGATAGATATAAGAAGAGGGGTTTGTGATTAAGCAATTTGAGCAGTCTTGAAAGACTTAGCTGGGCCGTTTCGCTAGGGAAAAACAGGTGCTATCAATAAGTTGATCAATAGTACTACTAAACCTTTGCTACTAGTGAGGTATTAATTCCCCAAAGGTACTAATACCCCACTGGAACCCAAATTCAGTTAATATAATAATAGGAAGAGTGTGAAGGGATAAGAAGACTAGTAGGCTGGTAGGCTAATAACGCCTCAAATACGGGTTAACTACCCTAGGCTGCGGCTTTGGGGTATAGTCCGTTTATTAGGCGATTTACTGCTGATGGACTTACTATTAGTCTTCTAAAGGGGCAGAAGGGGGGGGGGGGGTTTAATAGTGATGAAAAATAGCAAAAGAGGCTGAAGAAGGAAGAGTCTTAATGCTGAAGTTATAGATAGGAGGAAGTTTGAAGAGGAGTGGGTGGGAGAGAGGGTATTTGAAGAGGGGGGAGGGGGGGGGCTGTTGTTGTTGTTGTTGTTAAATGGGCAAAAGATATGGCCTAAAAAGATAGCCGAAAGATAGCTCAAAAGAGGATTCAAAAGAGCCGTTTTGCGCGGGTTAAAACAAATAAATCCAATAGGGCAAAAGGGGGGGGGGGTAGTAGTTATAGCCAAATAGCTCAAAAGAGGGCTTAAAAAAAGCCTTTTGAGCGTAGCAAACAAATGAATCAAATAAATCCGATATGAGGCTGAAATAACTTGTTTTTATGTGGGCGGTTGGGGCTCACCGCGGTTTCGGAAGGCGCGTTTGTAGCGGCAAATTGGCGTAGCTGCCGCGATTTCGATGCGATATTGACGTGGTTGCTGAAATAGCGGGCGGGTAGTAATGTTGAAAGTCTCTCTTTTGCGGGCGGTTGGGGCTTACTGCTTGTTGCTGTATCTGGAGGGTTTGAAGTAGTTAATTTGGTGGCGAAGAAGAGGGTGAAGAAGAGGGTGAAGAAGAGGGTGAAGAAGAGGGTGAAGAAGGGAGGTTTTTGAGGTGGGTGGTGGAGGTGGTGAAGGTGGGAAGGTTGGCGAAGTGGTAGGTGGCGCCAAAAGAGGGCGAAAGAGGTTGAAATACGCTAGAAAAGGTTGAAATCCGCTAAATTAATGCGGTAGGTCGAAAAAGATCGTGTTATTTTGGCGTTTTTGGCGTTTTAGTGGAGGAGTTATTTGTGGGAGGTTTTTAATGGTTTTGAAGGTGCTAAAAGAGGGTAAAAGAAGGCAACTGCCTGAGGAGGGTAAAAGAGGGTTTTTTTGAAGAAGATAACCTTGCTAGTGCGATTAGTAATGAGGTTATTGCGGGAGGGGACTGCGGGACTTATTGAATAGTGGGGGATTAGAAACTTTGCCTATAGCGTTAATAAGAACTTTAGATATTGCTTTAAAATAAGAGGTTGTAATAATAAGTTAAAGACTTAGGATTATTAAGTCTTAAAGGGATCTCTGCTGAAAAAGAAGGTGCTGAATAGTGTTGCGGGATGGTTTGCGGCTATCGTTAAATAGTGGGGGATCCGAAACTTCGCCTACGATGTTGACGATAACTTTAGAGAAGGCTTAAAATAGGAGCAGAGGCTGAACCGTCAGCGCCTGAGTTATTCTCTATTAGTATGGTATTTCAATAATAGGAGGCTGGGGGTCTATTTAGGCTAAATAACATCTCTCTAGCGAGGGTTAAATAGCAGCAGAGGCTGAACTATTGGCGTCTATTTGAATCTCTAGCTTGGCGATATCTAGCTGAAAAAGATTTAGGTTAAATTAATTAATATATCATCTCTTTAGTTATTCCTTAACCTTGCTGATCTGTGGTTATTTTTGTAGTATCTTGAGTAGTGTAATAGTGAAGTTAACTACTAATTAGTGTTGGTCTCATAAAGACTGGATCCAGAAGGTAGGGGGATACGCGTAGTATTCAAAATGGTGATGATGTATGATGAAAGAAGGTATCTAGAAGGGTGGCCAGCGAAAGGAGGAACGATATAGTAGACCGACGAGGCGGGTCATGTGACTATGGGTCACGTGACTTACAGTCACGTGACTGTTGGCATCGTTCCTGCCCGCTGGGCTATGGGCCCGACATTTGGGTTGGGTCCGGATAGGCGAATATCCCAACAATAATAATACGCCAATCCTTTATTTCTTTATAGCTAAGTACCTATAAGTAACTAGTAGGTTATACTATATTAGTATTTATAACCTATAGTTAAAATAAGAGCTTAAAAGAGGTAAAACCAAGCTTAGGTAAGTAAAAGTTAATAAAATAGTTATAGACAGTTTTATAAATAGTCTAATAACTTAAACTTAGAGCTGATAAATTATATAACTAGATATAACTAAAATTTAATCTCTAGTTAAGGATAAGTAATAAGTAATTGCTTATAATTACTAAGTTTATTATTTCTATTATTTCTTTTATTTTTATTTACTTACTTTATCATAAGTTTGGTTATTTAGTTTTCTCTAAACTATTGAATCCTCTACTAAGCTGAATAAAATTTTAAAGTATAATCGCAAAAGAGAGCTAGATAGTATATCTCTATAGTAGAAGCTTAATTTTAGAGGCTAATTTTATATCTAACTAGTATAAAATATCTTAGAGCCTATCTTATAAGAACCTATAAAGTATATTATATTTATTATATTAGACTTAATAATATAAATATAAGTAGTTATATATTAATAATATTAAGATGTAGCTAGGTTAGTATTTGTGTTGGTCTCACAAAGACTGGATCCAGAAGGTAGGGAGGGATACGCGTAATATTCAAAGTGGTGATGATGTCTGATAGAAGGTATCTAGAAGGGTGGCCAGCGAAGGCGAGGAACGATATAGTAGACTGACGAGGTGGGTCACGTGACTGGGGTCACGTGACTACCTTGTCGACGTTCCTGCCCGCTGGGCCACGGGCCCGACACTTGGGTCGGGTCCGGCTGGGCGAATATCCCAACAATTTGTATAGCTTGATTAATTATAGCTAAGGGTTTATTACTCTGAATTAAACCTAGAAACTTAAGATGAAGTTATAGCGCTCTTATAATTTAATATATTTAATAAAGTAGCTAGCTAAACTAATATATCAAATACCTCTAAAATGAAATAGAGCGAAATAATAACAATTTATGACAGTCCATTATAGATATATAATATAGATAAGAATAGGTGATAATTACTATATAGTAGAAATATAGTATATATTATAGTAGAAGAAAATTAAAAGTTTAAATTATATACAGTTAGATTTTATGATAGCTTTACTTTAAAACATAAGGGAATACATTAGAGCTAAGTAAACCTATATCGTATAGATAATATATATACATAGCCTAGATAGTCTAGTGCCTAAATCTATACCCCAATATATAATAGTAGCATTAGATATATATTATTCCTTTTCTTTTTATATTTATATGCTCATATACTATCTTAGCTAGTTACACACACACATACTAACATATCAAATTATTTATCATGATCGCTGGCCACACTGTTGCGCAACACTAAGGACTCTTGCACCTTTCGTGCAAATTTGCTCGTGCGACAGTTGAAATGATAGAGTCTGGCTTCAGGCGATCTGTCAGGCCTTATTGACTGCAGGGCGTCGGCGACCACATGCAGTTGCTGAAGGCTGAACCAAGCCGGCCGCAGCAGCTCACAATGGCAAGTACCGCTAAGCATATATGGGTTACGAATGGCTTCACTGCGGTTTCCGCGGCGCCAACCTCGCATTGGAATCGCAACATGGGCGACGGTGTGCATGGTCAGCTGTGGGGACATGGTGATAGAGGCAGCTGGGTTAAGGCCTAAGGATGCCAAGGTTGGCATTCATGATCGCAAGAAGGAGGGCAATAGAATTTGGGATTAATTACGCATAGCCTGGAATTCATGCTGGCTGTGGCACATCATAACTTACATCGCAAGCTCAGAAAACATATTCCTCGCAAACTCATGAAAAAGATCCAAATATCGACGCCGTAGAGTGAGAATAATACACCATCCATACCGTCCAGAATCTAATCCTGCCATCCCGCCATCGAGCTCGTCATCTCCCAATCACCACTAGCGCACTGTCTCCAGCTCGTCGAGACCGTGGCTTCCTCCGACTCGAGCGTGCCGTCGTCCGCCTGTCTGAACAAGGTGATATCGTAACAGATGGCCATCGCCATCAGTCCGATCTCGACGACGTGGGGCTTGTGCATCTTGTAGCTCAAGTACCGATCGCAGTCCTTGAGCACCTCCTTCAGCGTCGGCTCCGACTTCTCAGAATAGACCTCGGCGTCGCCGAACAGCAGCGGGTTGCACATGATGGCGCCCTTGCCGATGTACTTCAGCGCGCTCTTGGGCTTGTGGCAGAGTGCGCCCCAGAGGAGCGTCTCCATCTCGATGGCCTTTGCATGGTTGCGCTTTGCGATGGTGTTGAGCGGGCCCTCGTCTTCGGATTCGTCGTCGGTGTCATACTCGCGGCGCTTGGGCTTCGGCTTCTCCTTTTTCTCCTTCTTTGCCTTCTTCTTCTTCTCGTCGCGAGGAGGGGACTGCGAGGCTGATTCCTTGCGTTCGCGACGGGCTAGTTGCTTTTCGCCGGTGTCTTGGCCGCCCGTAAACGAGGGCTTCTTCTTCTTCTGGCGCTCCTCGGCGCCAGGACCGTGGGGAGAGGGGTCGGTGGTGAGGCCCAGTACGGAAGGCATATTTGCGTTTTTTAGTGGTTCTACGCTTTCTCTATCGCGGAACGGGGTATTGAGATCTCGAATCCTTTCTCTTTCGCAGTCTTCAATAAAACTTCGCTATAATGTTCCTGATGGATCAAGTGGTATCAGAATTGGTTCGTGTTAACGGGTGCAACAGACGAGGGGAAAGGGGACTACAACGGTTGATATGGGGGGCAGCAAATCTGGCACATTATGCTTACCCTTACGTGGTATGATGTCTCCAGTCACGCGGCCCCAGCGCCAGTTGACGTCCTTCCTCTCTCTTCTCTCAGCCTTCGCCGGCCGAAATCTTGATGGATTTTCTTGCTTTCCAGAGCGAGGTGACGTCAGGTGTCGCGGCCGCAAGCTGTGCGGAACAGGGTTTCACGGGGGAGCTTTGCGATTAGCGTCCCGCACTGCGCGGAAGATGACATCAGTTTCGCCGGCGGGATGTCACTGTGCGGCGGCCCGCAGATAGTCCAGAACGCTGAGTCATCCCGCTTTTGCAGGGATATATCCCTGTTTCCGCTCCTCGAACGACACTTGGGCATGAGATGTTCCATTTTTTGAGAGCAGTTGATGAGTGCTCGGAGGAATCATGTTCTCAGTCAGGACTGAATGCCTTGGATTCCGCGTGCTACGGAGCCACTAACAGCAGAGCTAGCCGCCGTTGATATTGGAAGCCATTGTCTCGTCATGAGTCTCGCTAGACTTTTCTGGTCTCTAGAGCCGTCGTTTTGGGTGATGGCGGCGCTTGATACTTGAGAAGCTAATTGGGCTTCCCCGCATCGGTGGCCGAGACCTGCACGCGTCTGAGCGCGGAGTTGGCATGTTCTAGGAGTTTCCCTCCCGCGGCAAATTTCTTGACCTGTGCTAAGGCAGTTCAGACTTTTCCTGCTCGGCGAACGAGGTTACGAGATGCTCCGTCCAGAACTGAGGTTTGGATGCTTAGAAAGAAGGGCGGAAGCGTTGAATTTATATTAGTATTAGAATTTGAAGGCTTGTGTCACACAGCATATACTAAGAGGGAATCTCAATTTGCATCACTGACTCGGTAACTTGAGAACAGAAGACAAAAGGGATATGGAAGTTTATGACTGTCGAAATACAAGGAAATTGACCTTTAAGAAAGGATCCACGTCATCTGACTAGGTTGAAATATTAGCGCATCGCAGCAAACAATGACCTCGTGTTGGGAAATGCACCTACCAGGAAACTCGATACACTGCCCGCTGCAATGATACAGCCTCCTGACGGTATTCCCTTTTTTCTGAAATGCTGAAATGCCAGCATGGCTTCGTAATGGAAACTAAGCGGGAATTGTTCATGGAGGGCGGTGTTCATTTCGACTAACAATGCGCAAGCTCATCTCACATTTGGCCATACATCTGCCAAACAAATTAGAACCGCCAAGCATGCATGGTGGTGCTTAGATGCGCATCAAAAGCTTCATTCTTTTCTAATGGCTTCCGACTCACGACTCGCTTAAACTTGCTTGGCTACGCCGGGGTCCCTCGGCGTTTGTGGACAGTGAAGAACCATAACATGTGTGCACCAGGGGATGTGTAGTTGGGCATCGATATCGACGATGAATGAAACGAAGGAGATATACCCTTCATCCGATGTCAACTGATTTGACAAAAGCACATCAAAAATATCGTAGAGACATTTCCTTGTATCTCAGGCTAAGTCAGCCTTAGGAGGTGGTTCTCAGTACTCATTACATGAGATCGAGCCGTGCGAAGATGACACCGTCATCTTGTGAGACAACAGATGTATGTAACTATTCCGGACGAACAAGTGTTTCCAAGCTACCCCTCATCAAGACGAAGACGCACGCGATGAACAGACCCACACGTCCAAACGTTTTCTGCAGCTTACTTCTAAATATAAACCGTCGTTTTCGCAACTCTCATGACCCTCTACTTCGACGACTCGACACCACCTTCCGCGCCAACGGCCTTTTGGGGCGGTTACTTTGGTACCGACTTGGAATCAGTTCCCCAACCGCCATACCCAACGGCCGCCACCGCCCTTCCAAAGCCCGTCCCCAAGCCCATGGCCAAAGTTCCTGCAGCCCGATTTCCTGCGACGCCAGGTCTGTCTTTGGCCCAATCGTTGATCTCGTCTCTGGTCTTTCCGGTATACTTCAGAAGATCATCATCTGAAATAACCTTGTCGCGACCCGTTTTCTTGTCTTCATAGCGCTGGTATACAGACTCTTTCGGCTCCTGACCTCTTCTCTTGGCTGATGACTTTCAAAATACCATTGTGGTGTGAAAGTGAGGCGTGTGTTCCCCTTGGACTATGTTTTGAGTGCGCCACAGACTGTTAATACCTAGTGGCGTCGAATGAAGAGATTGGCCTTGTCGTCGGACATTACAGTGCAACCGAGTCTCCAGGGCGCTGTAGCCGATTCTGTTGTGGGGGGAAGGAGTCATCGGAGGTCCCAATTGGGAAAGACCGTTGTAGATATACCTTATAAAAGGTATATCCTTAGACCCCATATAGCATGGAAGAGATATCCCGTCTATAACTACTACATTCCGCCCCAACTGCGAGGTATCGTATTTTCTGTATCCCTTGGCAGCAGACAAGCTTTTCCTGGCGGACAGATCGCAATGCCCGATCTTATTGGACAGGAGATTCAACCAAGATTATGACCTGCATGTATCAGTCTCCAATTTTTGTTAGTGACAAGTCTAGCCTGCATCGAACCTGCACGGCGCTAGCAGTTGAGAATGCGTTCCATTTGATGAGACACATCAATCGGCCGAGAAACACTTCCCTTATGTGCTATTCAGCTGAGTTCATCTCGTCTTACATGTCTAGCTACACTGGGAACCAACACACCTCACGATGGTATTATTCGTCCTTCCTGTTTCTCGAAGAAGTCGGGTTCTGAGATGATTGCCATGTAAGCCAATCCAAACGTAGGGCGTAGGTCACTTTAAATCGCACAGAATCAACAGTCCGGGGCTTAGCAGTCCGATATTGTTCTGATATTTGATCTGCCTAAATCATCAAAATAGGCATCAAACCGAGCCCCTTTCGCGGCGAATGATTCCTCATTTGACTCAATCGCCAGTTTACGTTGCTGCTATGAAGGTCTGCGCAATTTGATCAACATCTTAGAAACAGAACTGACTACTTGGCAACCATATGTTCACCAGAAGTCCCATCTCGTCCATACACACTCGGGAGTTATGGCTTTTTCTCAGACCACTCTCTTGAAATGGCCGGCGGTGAAGGGCTGTTCGGTGCTGGTACCAGGTCGCGGTCAAGACAGTCAAGTCACAATGTCGGTTTTAAGTTCAAAGGCCTGAGTTCATATCTCGACGGCATGGCCCGTACGCGGGCACAATTCCCTTTGGCCCCTGAGGTTTTCGAGCATAAGCTATAGCCAAGCTGCTGCCTCAACTTTGCGCGATCATCGACGCTAGTGCTGCTACAGGGCGACAGGCGCCGAGGTTAATTATGCTTATCCCACGGGTAGTCAACGGTGAACTTTCAACGGTGAACTTTCAATTTTAATCTGAAGTCGAAGGCGTCGTCTCAGACTGAAGCTATGGATGCCCTCCCCGGGAGTCTCAAGGATTTTAGCTCTCGCAGACTCACAGAGATCTTGACATGAGACCTGACCAGGGATTGGCACTGCAATGAGCAAGCCAAGTCTGCAATCTGCAAGTCGAGCTCCGTGCATCGCTGCCTGTGGCTAAGATATGTTGAGCTATGCACGGGAGATGGCACGCAGATATCTTATTCCCCCTCGGATCTGTCAGTGCGGCACCACTTGCTGTCTCTGGGTTCAATGATGGCCGTTTTCTCCGTGGGATAGTTTCATGTTTCGATGTCAAACTCGATTCAAGAAAGGTGGCTACCTGCCAACAAACCAGCCAAAGCGAGTAGAATCCCTGGCCCTCGAATCGTCGGCGGCTGAAAGCGCTTGCGAGAGACTCTATTTTCTGGATGATCCCATCGCCGGCACAACCAACTCCCGGTTTGTCGCAGGTGGAGGGGCCGTAGAGCGGTTTAGTGGACCGACTCTCGAGCGGGACAGAAAACCGCAAAGTTTCATGCAGAAAGCAGACCCTCTTCCATTTTCTGTTGGTCTTCGTCCCAAGATATCGAACGAAGTCGTTGTTCTTCCACTTGGTCCTGTAAGTCGAAGCCGGGGGTACCTAGTCCCACAACCAACGGTGGGAAAGGCCGCCCTTCGGCCCGCAACGAGCAACGAGCAACGAGCATCGGTGTCGTCAAGTGTGGGGAAGAAGCTGAATCGTGATTACTTCTACAGGGCTGCATCTCGCGGTAGCCAAGTTGATAGTTCGTCATAGTGATCTATCTTATAGATGCCCACATGTGCCTCTTGCGGTAGATCTTACAGCAACTGAGTAAGGCGTACGCTGGGACCTATCCCTGAGCTGATCTGCTGCTTCTTTCCCCGCACGAGAATGACAGCTTGACTAGCTGAGAGCTGACTATGTGTTATTTCTAAGCTTGATGCGGTTTCTTTGAGATTTCACCATTGCCGCAAAGACGCGAAATTCGTAGGCCCTGAAGATGGGAGAAAGTCGTGCAGCGGCTGTCTGGCATTCCGAATAAGGATAAGAGACGACCCAGAATCCGATACCGCCAGTCAATTTGCCCATGATGCGAAGCCCACGCTTTCGACTTGCCGCCGTTGGAGGTGTGGACGGCAATCCGGGACTGCCCTGACATGCACGCGCCACGCATCCGATCGAGTAATTAAGTAAGCTTTTCGAGGACGAGGCCGTAGCCACCACCGCAGGCCGTGCACAGTGGCATCACTCTTCAGCCGCGACACGGCTGTGACAGTGATGGGAACTCAATCCATGTCTCTCGATAGGTTCCCAGCTCAGCCGTGCGAGGATTGTGTGGTTCAGATGGTAAGAAACGATGAATGTCTCTACGTTTCCGCAAGACGAAGGAGACCAAAGAGTTGAATTCATCTTGGCAATTTAGTTTAGAAGTCCAGGAACCCGAGAGACTTCCGTCCTATGATATTCGACGACGTGGGACTCGCTACTCTGGGCTGCAACGCACGAAACACCGACATTCCAGAAACTCGCCAGCAATAGTTCGCGGTTTGCACTCGTCTGTCAACTCGCAACCCTGCCAGGCCGACGACGGACTCGGGGCCTTGACCTGTCCTCGATCAGACATGGCGTCCGGCCGTTGCCGTGATGCGAACAGGCTGCTGAGAACCACGACTAGTTTAGACATGGTTCTCCTAGCAAAGACATGTCAAGTTTTAAGGCAGTACATTTCTCTGCACGTGGTACAGAATGAAACGGTGCTGCTCCGCGGCACCACCGCAAGGATGACTTACATCGGACACACATATCTTGATAGACGCCGCTCATATCCAGTTGGTCTTATAATACAGCCGCTCGACCCACCCCCAACTCCGTTGATAATGCCTTAGTTGTCATTTGTCATTGATACGCAAGTGCAACTGTCACGCCCGCAAGCGGCATCCAAGTTGGAACTCGAATATGGCCGTAGTGCCTCCTCACAAGCGTGAGGGATGCTCAAGAAGCCGGGGGCAGGCGTTGGAGTCCTTGGCACAGGCAGTTAACACGACGCGCTTGACGAGTCCTGAGCTGGACACGACAACAATATCACTAAATATCCGAGCCGACGACGACTCTACCGCCGAATCTATCCAAACCGTTTTGTGGATCCTCGTCGCTCTTTCCGCCGTCTTCTTGGGTCTGAGATTATACTGCAAGATATCATACTCGTATACCAAGTTCAGGTTTGAGGACGCCCTCCTCATAGCTTCATGGGTAGGTTTTTTGTGCTCGGTCATAGTTACGAATGTGTCCTGAGCTAACACATAACACAGGTTGTTCTCGCAACAGACGCGTCTTTGAACGAATTCATCATCAAGTCACGTTTTGGGCGGCCCGGATCCCCGATTACCCTCGATAGCATCACAATACTATCCATCGTCGGCTTAACCTCTATCACTTGCTCGTTTGTTGCCCAGGTCTGGAGTAAGACCGCCTTCGCTATCTCCCTTTTACGGTTGTGCGATGGAGGGAAGAAGGCTTTCGTGTGGTTCGCCATCATATCTATGAACATTTCATTCGCCTTCGCCGCATTATCCGTCTGGATCGGCTGTGTCCCGCTGGAGAGGCGATGGAAACCTTTTGGCGACGGGATCTGCTATGATTTTCAATGGGTCGTAAGCTTCGGAATCTTCACGAGCGGTAAGTCTATGGAGCAAATGCCTCAAACTTGTCAAATGTTTCACGTCAAACTGATGATTGTGCGCAGTATACTCTGGTCTTTTGGACCTGGCACTCGCCGCCATACCATGGTTGATTCTGATGCGCCCGACAGCAGCCGAGGAATCATCCGGTCTTACGCTTAGTGAGAAGGAGAAGATCGGTGTTTCCGTCGCTCTCAGCATGGGAGTATTGTAAGTCATGATGCACGTACATGCAACGCAAAGCGGGTTGCTAATACGACTCAGAGCCGGAATCGCGGCATTTGTGAAAGCATCGTACATGAGGTCCGTGAACGACACAACAGGCGACTTTTCGCGTGAGTTTCATCGGCTATCAGACCAAACCATCTTGTCCGCTAACAACATAATTCAGATGGTGGAGCCGAACTTACTGTCTGGGCCGCCGCGGAAACCGCCATAACCATCATGGCGGCAACTTTGCCCGTATTGCGAGTTCTTCTGCGCGATACCGCAGTCAAGACCCGATATCTCCCCGAGGCCATCAAAATGATGGTCAGAAAGTCCACGAGACGATCAGAGAGAGTTGCCAGACGGGGGACAATCAAGACCCCCGAAAACAAGACGCGTCTCGCCTCAGCGGGAGCCTCTATGTCTACTGCAGGGGCGTCCTCATCGTCGTCTGGGTCTTCATCTGCGGAACCTCAGAAGATCCTGATCAGTCAGCCCGCAGTCTATCCGATTTGAAAATCAAAGTAATAATCTGCTGTATTTGATGTACTATTAGAGCCATGACACCACAGGTCATCAGCATCAAGACGCTGAGATCACGATTTGATGACACAAAACCATGACGAATGCACAGAAACAGATACTAATCGTAATGAATCAAATTGCTTCGAGTATGAAGAGCCAATCGCAATCTGTGACGCCTTGTTCTAGAAACTTTCTGTTGCCGGCGCACTCAATCGTGGCCAATGGGCTTCCCGTTATGCTGCCACGCCATGGGGGCAGATGCTGCCACCAAGGGAGCTGTCGGGCCACCTTCTCGAGGGTCGTCGAGGATGAAATTCATGGGGAAACCAATGTCAAATTCCTTGTAGCCCTCGATCCTGTTGATCTGGTCTTCCGTGAGATGAATGCTCAAGGCCTTGATGTTGTCGTGCAGATGCTCGACCTTGCGACCTCCAACGATAGGGAAGACGCAACGGGCTTTCTGCATAACATAGGCAAGAGCGATCTGCTGGATGCTCTCTGTTCCTACCTCCTTGGCGACCTGCTCAAGGACTTCGCTGGCTTTGCGGTGCTCTTCAGACTGTCCAGGTCCAGACATCCCACGCAATCCCTCGTTGGCCTTCTCACGAGCCTCGAGCTGCTTCTTCGTTTGAAGCTTGCCTCCTCCAAGGACGTCCCAGGGTGCAAGTGCCATACCAAAGTGGCGGCACATAGGGATGATGTCTCGCTCAAGATCGCGAATCAAGACATTCCACCGTCCCTGGTAAACGGAGAAGGGGGTCTTCCCATGCGCTCTAGCGTAGGTGTTCGCGGCGGAAACGACCCAAGCGGGGGTATCGGAAACACCAAGATACAGGACCTTACCCTGCTCGACAAGGATGTGGAGGGAATCCATCAGTTCCTCAATGGACGTGGTCCAGTCCCACCAGTGGATGTAGAGCAGGTCAATGTAGTCGGTCTGTAGTTTCTTCAGCGAGTCGCGGACCGAAAGATGCAGCGACTTCTTGTGATTTCCCGAGTAGTTGACACACTTGCCGGGTCCGAGCTCTTGCTTGCGGTATTGAGTAGTGAATTTGGTTGCGACGAACATGATGTCGCGGTTCTTGCGGGCAGTCATCCACTCGCCGAGAATCTTCTCAGACTCCTCGTTCTGGTAGTTGTTCGCGGTGTCAATGAAGTTGCCACCGGCGTCCACGAACGCATCCAACAGCTTGAAAGAATCTTCCTTTTCCATGGATCCCATGAAAGAGGACCACGCAGAGCCGATGGACATTGCGCCAAGGCACAGCGGGGAGACCCTGACACCCGCAGTGGAGGAGAGAACACGATAGCGACCGAGCTCCGTTTTGGGCTCGGGAGCCGGTGCGAAAAGAGTTTGGAGTCCGGACATCTTGGGGGCAGCTGTGATCTTCTGGTACGAGATGGTTGAATGCGCTAGACTGAGAACAGCTGCTCTCGAATCGAAGATAGGAAGGGAGAAAGATCTGATGGGATGGCAGAAGATTCAATACTGTATCCCGAACAAGAGTTCGAATCCGCCACCTTTATACTAACCTTAACCATGCGGTGTCATTGCTCAAATCAACCTCGGGTGGCTCCAGAGACTCTGCTACGTACGAGCTCGGGCGTAGGGTAATTAAAGTCCGAGGACACAATCAGGGCTCCTCGTTCCATCGCAAGCAATCGCTGGGCTGCATCAAGACCGGAGCTGTCGGTGCCCTGTGCTTGCGCAGTGCCGTTGCGGCCTTTACAATCAAAAGTCCACACCTCTTTTGGGTATTTCTCATATCAGAATGATCAATAGCGGCAAGCTTGGTGGCCCTCCAGGATCCCAGGATCTCGTGCATGGATCGCTTCGGCGGACGCGGAAGAAAATGGGTCCAATTGTAAGGTGGTGCGTGGGCCCTACCCTGTATTGGTATCAGGCAAAAGTGGAACCACAAATGCCGTCCTGCTATTGTACCCTAAAGGCTAAATCGAACACTTGGCCCACCAATGGCTGCCAAACAAGATCAACAATGAAGTCGTCGGAGCTCGATCTGGACCCTTGTTTTTCTCAGACAATTGTCCAGTGGTTGGGGCTGACAACCCAGCGGGCAGATCGAGGAGATATCGCTTATTACACGTATGCTAGGCAGATTAGCCGACTTAGTCCTTCTTTAACCAAAATACCCCGTTTGTAGTCCTATTGAATAGGCCAAGATACCGCGAAAGAGTTCAGGGTTCTATCCTAGTGTGGTTATGCGGGAGAAGCATAGGTTCGCGGAATAGCGGTCCAGCATGCCCACCATGGTGCATCTGGTGGACTTGCGGAGTGTGCATTTATGATGGGGATTGCCGTTGTTTATGACAAGGGTCAATATCTGATCGGACTGAACGGCATTCAGTTTGAATCCGTTTCTAATTTATGCCAAACCTGGCTTATGGATGTTGTTGTTGACTTGAGAAATATGGAGAAGATTCTTCTCGAGGATTGACTATCTGAGAACTTGAACAAGTAAACATGTCAATAACTTGTCTCTCTACCTGAGGTCTAAATTGCGCATGTCAATTAAAGCAGTACCTGCAATGATCGTGAGATAGCAGTACTCCAGCGTTTTGTTTCCATACTGTCTGGTTCAGCGCAGCATCCCGATTAGATATACGTAAGAGTAATAATAAAGATAATATAAATAACTCCCTCTATACATATATTACATAGCTTAGCTATAACTCTAGTGCTACTTAATGCCCTATTTATAATAATATACTAAGTACTATAAGTTACTAATACTTCTAGTGTTACGGTCAGCTATCCGACGGTAGGGTTCTGCTAACAGAAGCTGAGGGATGACGCTAGGTTGATAGTGTGGTCTTGCTATGCTGTGTTGCTAAATGAATCTTAGGGTTCCAGGAGTATAGTGATTAGTTATAATCCTCATAAGGGGGTCGCAGTATAAGATGAGGCTGAGAGTACCTATTGGAGTAATCACGAAGTTAATTGCTGAAGAGCTATAGAAGTCTGTTCCTGGGAGTCCCAAGTCCATACTATATATAAGTCCCAAATAGTCCCTAGTCCTGCTGTTGGGTGATTACCTCTATATATTAGTAATTGCGATCAGTTAGTAAGACTAACTAATTACTAAGTGCTTCCTTTTGCGCTCTACTAATTATTCTTTATCTTATTATTATATAACTTATACTATAGTTCTTCTATGCTGTGGGCATCCCTAGTGTTCCTATGATTCTATAGTATAAATGTTCTGTCCTAGTCGTCTGACGCCTAGGTGGGTTAGTTAGTTATTATCCTTATATAACGGGTTATAATATTAGGTCTCCCTCTCAAAGGTCTTATCCTCAAGGCTTAATATAAGTAGGTTATTAGTCCTAGGTTGGGGATCTATTAATTATACTCCCTGGTTTTTCTATAGTGCTAATACTATATTAGGTTGCATTTAAAAATTAAATTCATATTCCGCCTCTACTTTTTATTATTATAATCATGCGCTTCATATTGCTAAGTTTAGTATTATTATTAATATGCCTTATTTATATTGTTATTTATTGGGGAAGCGTTATAAGCTTCTCCCTAGAGGTGAAGTTTGTGGTGAGTATACTTGCTTGGGGCGTTTATGTAATATAGCGGCTGATGTGGTTTATGCTTATATATATTATTACTATATTGGTGTTTATTATTTTGCTAATTTATTCTCTAGTTAATTAATTACTAGATGAGGCGGCTTATTTAGAGGATGCTGAAGTAGCGGAAGAGGAGGTATTATATAAAAAGGCTGCTACCTTACATGCTATATAGGCTGAGTTAGATGAGTTTATAGCGCGGCTGGATCGTTTGAGAAAGCAAAAAAGGATAGTATTTTATAAAGGTTATGAAGTTACTAAGGAGGAACTAGTAGCTTCTCCCGTGCTAGAGGCTTAGTCTATAGGTAGTTTTAGTGTAGTTAATTTGGATGCGGTCTTAGGGGATTAGAATCCTAGTACTCTGAACTTTCTATTGGGTGAGGCGTCCTAGTTTGCTGGTATCCCTAATTATATAAATAGGTTGGCGTCTTATGGTTGGTCTTATTATGTTAGTCTAACTATAGGATGGGGTTGAATAAACTAGGTCTTATCTTCGCGCGTCCTCTTGGGTGCGGGTACTATTTATAGTTTATTTATTATTTGCTATTCCTAGTATGTGCAGAGTTGATCTTATGCGTGTTTGAGATTTGTGGCTGGTTCCTATATGTTATCCTCATGCCTATACCCCTTCCACTTAATAAGGTATTAGGTTTTATTCTTATTTTTAATGTGGTTAATAATTTATTTAATCTTATATTCTAGTTTATTTAATTCCATAATAATGAGGTTATTTATTTGTAATCCTTATAGTGCTAGTTTGAGAAGTGAAATATAAAAGATTAAATAGCACTTTATGGTATCTAGTAGTAAGAGTTTATAGCTAATATCTAATAGTTTTTTATTAATTTAAAATAGTCTAAGTTTTTTATAGTCTAATTT
>JAXCEF010000765.1:0-16495 GCA_037178605.1 Colletotrichum euphorbiae | reverse complement strand
CATTTAGGTATTATCGCATTAGATAACTACCTTGAGGCTATTATGAGGTTAATTAACTATAACTACATAGTAAGGCTCTCCTCTAGGAGGGGGGCTTACCTATAAGGCGGTTATTAGCTAACTTACAAATAATCCTTCCTTCGCAGCCTGCAATAAGGCCAAAAGCTCTACTTCTATAGTAGAAGTTATAACTATCTATTATTTATTAGCCCTCTAAGCGATTATCCCTCTAAATAGCTTTATTATAAAGGCTTAAGAGCTCTTTCAATCCATTAAATTATCTACAAAACTAGCGTCTAAAGCCACCTCTAACCCATTAGTATCCTTTACTCTATACTCAAGATAGAGCCCTTTCGTTTTTAGTAGGTATTATATAGCCTGATTAGCAGCTTAGTGGTATTTTAGGCTAGAGTTTTAGTTAAATCTCATAAGATAACTAACTACAAAAGCGATATTCAGTCTAGTTATAATAGCAGCATATAGTAGCAATTCAACCTTTCGTTAATATAGCTGAATCTCTTGAGGCATCGCTTGCCCTTTATATATTAATAGCTCTTTAGTAGCTATTGGGGTATTATATTATAAGTTAGCATCAACATAGTTATTTAGCAGTTTTATTAACTTAGTAATAAATACCAACTACAATAGCTATAGCCTCTTATTCAGATAATCTCAAAAGACTTTAATCCCTAGGAACTAATATAGGTCTTAACCACCCTCAAGATAATATTATTTCTATAGTTATCTAATTAGTGAGGTAGTATAACTATAATCTTCAGGAGGATACGCTATAATATAATTATTAATATAGAAGAAGAATAAGACCTTACTATAGCGCTAATAGCAGTTTTTACTAGGTATTTACTTAAAATTGAGGGTATTTAAACCCTTTTCGAGGTATCGCTACTATAAGAGAGGGGATCTACAAAGCCTATATAGGGCCTTCAGCAGCTTGAGCACTCTTCTAGGCTCTCAATACCCTAGCAGCATCTCTATATAGACCTCTTTATTAAGGTTAGTATATATGAAGGTATTAATAGCATTATATTAGATCAGATCTATATTAAATCGGTTAGTAATAGCGACGAAGGTCCTAAACGATATCCTAGCTAATATAGTAGTATAGGTATTGCAAAGGTTATAAGGCTATTAATTACCTCTTACTATAAGTCTCGCCTTAACTTTTAGAAGCTCATTATACTTATTTAGCTTATAGATATATACCTAGTAGTATCTAAGGACCTTATAACCCTTTGTAGTCTTTTGCAATACTATTAAGTAAAATTAGGATATTTAGTAGCTCTAGAGATAACTCTCTTTAGCCTAAATAAAGTCAGCCCCCATGGGGTGATTTTGTAGTTTGACGTATAATGAGGGCAACTTTAGTAACAACTTCTAGTAGGTATTTTATTACTTTAGATTTATCTCTAAAGTTGTTACTTCTGGGGCTAGGAATAGTAGCCTTATTGTGATATCCTAGGTAAAGTTATATAACCTTTAATTAGACCACGCTAAAGACCTTTAACTATCATTAGTTTTATATACACGAGGCATGCGATATATATTAGGTTCGCTTACATGAGGCAAGTGAAATTCATTAGTGGCATAGCCTAGGAAGACCGCCTTATATGAAGTTCTTGTGGTAACTCTAAACTTTAAATAGAAGTCTAAACTTAGGTTAGTATTATTAGAAACTACTAAGATACGCCCCCTCACGTCGAGGTTAGCGTAAATACCTTCCTCAAGTACTTAGAAGAACTTTAATTCAGGAGACTATAGGGGAGTTAGTAGCAGAGCAAATTTTACTTAAGAATAGCTATAAACTAGCTCTAGTGCTAATACTTCACTATTTATTTAGTTATTTTCATCTTCTATACGTTATGGGTCGTCATTTATATCTATAATAGCTTTAGAGTTGCTCTAAATAGTAGTTCTTAGGTCGAGGAGCGTAGTATAGTGATTTTAGACCTTCTCTAGGGTTATATCTTTAAAGTTATTATAGCGGGTATCTATTCAGCTATTAAAAATAGCCTCTTTATTAAAAAAGACATCTCAAGTAGTAATAACCTCTCCTTTCAGAGGGTTCCAAATCCTATAGCTATGTAAGGTAGTATAACTAATAAGGTAGCTAATCCAGGCTTTCGCAGCTAGTCGCTAGCATCGATTTCAATAAAGTTAGGCGTCTGAAGTTATTACAAAAGACTTTCTACTATATACTCAAAGATAGGTTAGGTCAAGTACTACAAAACCCTCTTTTAACATCTTATGAAGTATCTCATAAGGCATCTTCTAGCCTTTTGCAATTTTCGTGGCGTTCAGTTATATAGGTAGGTAGCTACTTTCATGATTTCAGGCCATAGCACTATAGGTAGCGAGGCTAAGAGTCATAGGGAGCGGGATTTTTGCTTAATAATAGCAGCAATCCTTTCGGCGCCTTTATTTTAGGCTTATATATTTAGAGCAGATAGCTCTATTCAAATACCCTTGCTTTTAAGCCTTACTATAACTCTTAGGTAATAAAGTATCTCGTTATTGGCCTTAATAACCTAGACCTTAGTCTTATACTATATGTTAATTATTAATATAACTTTATCTACTACTTAGATAAGAGATTTACTTATTTAGTTAGCTAGGTAGAAGTCCTAGGCGAAGCCTGAGGCTCTATCCGCTATAATAGCTACTAATATATACCCTCCATATCCCTTATCATAGTTATAGAAGTTAATAGCGATCCTTTCGCTAGGTTTTAACAATATCACCAACTCTCTCGGGGCTCAGCGGACCTATCTTATCATCTTCGCCATAGCGCAAAAGTCGCACTTAATAGTCTCAATAGGCTTATTATCGTTATTAATACAAACACCTCTTATAGCCTTAGGTAGCTATTATAAGGGTTTTAGGCCGCAATAGCTAATACGTTGATGCTATAATAGCATTGAACCTCGAAGAGGTTTGCGAATAGTTGAAGAATCGTACTTTTAGCGAAGAGGACGTTCACATATCTCATCCAGAGGGGTAGCTATCACCACAAACCCCATAGGGATACTACTCGCCCCCTTATATAGATAATATTCAAGTAGATACTATTAGTTAATATTAAATATCTCCGCCATATAGGTATAATCTCTTCATTAGAGGCAGTTTTAATTAGGGTCGCCAGGTCTTATATCCCACTACATACCCTTCTTTCGAAGCAGTTATATAGATATGAGGCTAGTAATAAGATTTTCATAATACGCTACGTTATTAAGTTAAAGGGTTATTAGTAGCCCTCTAGGGCCTTAAAGGTAAAGGTCTATAGACCCCCAGCTATTAATAGTAGCCCTTGAGGTCCTAGCGATAATAAAATCATTATAAGAGGCTAATTAAAGGTTAATAAATCGTGAGAGGTTATTAAATATATATATCGTCGCTCCAGTATTAAGTAGGACTCAGGAAGAGAGGGAGTATTAAACTTTATTAATTACTATAATAGTCCCCCTATATCTACTATTATAGCTACTATATAGTTATTAACCTAATTAATAAGTCTTTACCTTTTTAAATTCCTCTACTAAATCACTACTAGGCTAGATCCTCTTAACGATACAGTTAATAAGGTTTTTATTGAGGCTAAACCATTTGGGCCGGTCTTCCAGAAAGACGATATAGTAGCGCTAGAGAGTATATCCCTCATAGTAGTAGAGAGCACACCACCTATTCTTACTGCAGTCGTTTTAGCGAGGCTTCTTATTATATAAGTCTTATTAGCTGCTAGCCTTATGCTTATGACCTCCTCCTCGATATTAATACTTATTAGTATTATCTTTAGTATTATTATTATTAGCCTCCACTATTATAGGCCTAAATATACTCCTCCCAGGCTTACTTCTAAAGGCCGACTCCGCAATTTACTAAATAGCTTTATAGGTAGCTAGGAGGATATCACTAGCCTCAAGCTTGTCTTCGTTAGCCTTCACGCCCACGAGGGCTTAATAACCTCTAATCTAGGCAGCTAAAGGAGAGTTACTTAAGACCCTATAGTAGTTATTAAACTATAAGCTTAATTACTCTATTTAAGGGACTTTTGCTACTTAGCCTTTAAAGATAGCTATATCCTATTGCTTAACCCAAAGGGTGATCTCTTCTCGTATAGTAATAATTTGATTTTTCCTATTTAAAAGGATATCTTTATACTTACGTACTGCAGCCTTTTTTCGATTGATAACTAAGCTACTAACTTGGGCCTAGAGCTTTAATACCTAAGTAGCGATATCTTCTTTTACTAAGTAGTAAGTCTCGAGGTATTAGCAATAGATAGTATCAGATATTTAGTCCTGTATTGTGGCGACGTTTCTAACGTGCTTAGAGTATACCTTCTTCTCCTCCACATATCGGTTCATTATAGTATTATAGAACTTCGTCTCTTTCTCTTAAAAGTTGCAAATAGTATCCTCTTTATTAGTAGGGGTTAAGTTAGTATGAGTGCTTAGGTAGGCCCTAATAATAAGCCTTATATCTAGAAGGTTAGGTTTTATAATAGTATTACTAAGCAATAGCTTGTTGGTCTTACTTGGATTAATATAGTGCTATAATTCGACTCTAGAGGCGCGAGCCTCCAGTAAATCAATCCATGATATCCAATTCTTCGGACTATTCAGCTGGATCTTCGTGATAGCCTCATCAGCAGAGGGCTTGGATATATTGGGAGGCATTGTAGGCCTTTAGAGGGTAGCGAATATATAGTTGAAAATAGTTTAGGTGCAATTTGACGCGTTGTCCGGTCGCGATAGCTTCAAAATCGGATAACGATGCGTATGAGACTCTTAATTGTTGGACTTTTACGCGTCAATTGGGTGAAAATCGGGGTGTGTGTTTCGTCAGTTCTGAGGTACAAAGGTCTCCACCAAAATCTCTGCTAGATACAGGTACCCACAATCCAGCTATCGGTCGGGACGGATTTCGGGTCAAATCGGCATACGCCTATCAGCGTACGCCCAGTTCGACAGCAATCCGTAGGAGCATAAAAACACATTTCCTCCCAAACTATACTTATTACCCAGCTAGAACGAGCAGGTAGACGATTTATGGAACTATACCTTGCGGAGAGTAGTGGAATGCTATAGTATAGATGAGATAGCTTTAAAGCACTTAGTATAGCCGCCTTTATTAATAGGCATTTATTATAAGAAATTAATTATAGAAGGGGGAGAAGAGAATAAGAAGAAGAGAAACGCTATAGAATAACTATACTAATTACTAAGTATATTACTAGAGTTACTAATAAACTATAGGTTATTATTCTAACTATATCCTCTATTACTACAACCAATAGATAGTACGCCAGCTAACACTACTACACCGCCCTCAAAAGCGTCTCAGTAAGCTATAAGCCCCTATCTATTATAGGTTATATCGCCTTATACATCTCATTCATTATCTAAGCTCCCTAACGTCTAAGTAGTAGACAAAATTTGCCCTATAGCTAAGCTGGGCTCGCCTGCTAGGCTAGGACCTAGTAAATAGCTAAGTAGGCATATATAAAGCAGCAGCTTAGTAGCAGGCTCTAGCTTAACTAGGAAGCAGTCGTTCCTTTATGAGAGTAATGGGGAGGATATAGATGAGAGATATAAGCGCTAGAAGTGGAGAATCATAAGCGTAGATCTCAGTTAAGTTATAATTTGTGGTCTCTCCCGCCTGGGTGATATGCGGGGATATAAGAGATTCAAGGATTATTATTGCGGGTAGAGCTATAGAATACCTAGATAGATATAGAAGAATATAGGACGGTAGCCCTATGGAGAGAATAAATATGTGTTTAATATTGAGGCTATCATGTAGTGCTATAGAAACTGAAACTTAATGTATTATACTGTAGACCTGATATGCAGATAAAGCATAAAGAGCAGTTATAGCATTACCAACCCCACACACATCCTTAAGCTACTAACAGTAGGGTTAGTTTTAGCTAAATATCGCCTAGATAGTATATTACTAAGCTTATAAGGTTTGATAGAGATCTCGGCTGTATTTGACGATATGGGGCAACCTTAGTGAGTGAACTGCATTAAACAATCTATTTGCAGCGATTACCTAGTATAATTAGTATAGTTATTGCGAAAAGATATGCAACAATGCTGCAAATGCATTGGGTGAGCCTTGTATCTGTAGTCTACGTCATAGGCCTTAATGTTGTTATCTAGGCTATAAGTTAATAAGTATCGATACTTAGATGCAATCCTAGAAAATAGGGGCTGCAAACCCCCCGAGCCACTGAAGTTGCGGAGAGGAAGATAATGCAGTATGGACGGGGAAGAGGGCTTAGCTGGCACAGTAGGGGGGAGGGGTAGCCCAGCTACGATCTGCGGCAAGGGCCACAACTTAGAGCACACTTTATTACGAGACTATGTAGCTGGGGTTTGCTATATATAAGCCACGACCGCGACATGGATTGTCGGATAACTCACAGCAGTTAGCAATAGGAGGGGCGATAAACCACTTGAGGCAGCTTAGCTAATAGGTAGACACGGCTATACTTCTGACCCGCCGCCAACAGCCGGAGAAGATGCCGGCTCTATCTAAAAAGGGGCCTATATATGCGGCCAGCGGCAACGTGATGCAACTAAGTGTCTGTTGTGACAGTGTGACTTAGCATTCCTTAATTACTTAGCAAGCTGGGCTCCCGTCTTCTGGCCAATAGTATGAATGTATTAAACGGTTAGATGCAAGGTGATATACCGGAGTAGGCGGCAGATGCGGCCCAGGCTAGGCCAGGTAGCGAACCCCCTCTCAGCCAAGGCAGACACGACGTATCATGTTCTTAGTTCCAGGCAGTATTGTTGCATGGTTCTACGCAATATTCCCACGCCATATAGAGCGGTATTAGCCCTCCTCGTCTGCAGCATTGTCGCACACCTTTCCGCAACAATTGCGCTGCTGGTGATGTGCGTTCGCTTCTATTTTCACCTCGACCGTCCTTCCTTACCTCTGTCCAACATCTTCATAACGACTCCTCCGACCTATTGATTACTACTTACTTCACCAATTGATGCGTCCCAATAGCACTAGATAATAAGGCGAAACGTAAAGTGCTCCTTGCTGAGTTAAAAGCGCTGCCCCCCGAGAATAGAGCAGAAGATATTATCACCCTATTGGATGCTAGGCGCTGCGGAGAGAAGAGATGACTAAGTTGAATATGCGGCGACCTCCTCCCGTATCGATATACAATAGCCCGGGAAGTCGACTTGGGTGATTGTGTCGTCTCGATTTCGGTGATTGCGAACCTTGCTTACTATCTCTCTAAGCATGACGTGTTGACCCTCGCCCGGGACTCTTCTCTCTTCGAAAAGGCTAAAAACTGGTTAAAAGATGAGAAGCTCCCGTCAACATAGTCAGACTGTCTTAGGGAATGGAGCAACATAAGTCCAGGTCTAGGATTGCAGTTCTACTGTAGTACGTTTAACGAGGTTAAATAAAACACTCTCCTGCTAATAAAACGCATCTAGAGGTCTGCAACATGCAGGTGAACCCACGAAAGCGAGGGAACGAAGCGAGCCTGCCCGAACCGAAAAGGCAATGTCGTCCCCAGTCGAAGGATAGCCGAAATGAAGCTTTCGAACCTCGTTCATCACCTGTCAAAGGAGAGGAAGCTAGCAGAGCATCGGGCGCAGACGAACAGTCCAGCAACGGAAACCCTAGATTGAGTGCTTCTGAGGCGATTCAGTCAACTACAGCAACAACATCACATTCGCTTGAGACGGTGCTACAGCATGCCCAAAGCACTCAGCCGGTAGACAACACCGCCCCAGAGGATACAAGTAATCCTCAAACAACTAATACAGGCGCCCGTGAGAACCTTGACAGTCATCCAGCCCAGCTCCCAGAAACTCAGAAGAAAGTCATAGCCATGACTTTATCTTGATGTCGTGTGGCTATCTACCCGGTTCAAGTGTTTCCCGACTTGATTCAATAGGCGAGCCAAGAGATATAGTTCCGACGCAGAGAACCCGGAACGTGTAACTATCGCTCAGATCTCATCAGAAGTGGCGCAGGCCAGTTCTACATCTTAGTCTCTCAAGAAGTTCTAGATCAAGTAGGACAAAGATGCGATAGTGAGATGCTCGTCAAATCCCGCTCTTTTCTGATGCTTATAAGACAATAGAACATGATTTCGTCGTGGTCCCCTTGTCCCTAGCAGCACGTTTATTCATGGTTGGAGACTGCCATCTCTCTACGTCCATCTTTTAGCCTACTAGAGGAAGTATCACTTATATTAGAAAAGGCTGCGACGTTTTGTGGGAATTAGTTTCGGATTGGGCACCTTTTTTGAATCACCTGTGGACTAAACGGTCACACGTACCTGAACTATATTCCTTGCAAACAATGCTCTTATCATATCCGGCGAGTGAGGGACAACTAGGCGTTAGATATGCTGCCCCTCCTGTGGCTTCATCTTCCTAACGTACTCTATACAAGCATTATTCACATAAAGACCTCCTTTTAGAACCGGATAGAGCCAGATGCCAGTTACTTCCACATACTCTCCTGTAATGACTGCGTCCACATCCTCATCTGCAAACAGCATAATGCCCTCATTCTGTATTTTTTTCCCCTTTGTATCGGTTGTTACGTATATGAGCACGGCGATAGCACCGTTAGACGTATCGTGGAACTCGAGATTGCTGGCATCTACCCCATTGTTAACCTAGCACTCAAGTCAGCCCAGTTATCATGATAATAGCATAGTTCGTACTAAACTAGCGGCCCTCTGCAAAATCTGCGTTCTTTCCCCAGCTGCCACCTTTTCTGTCATATCTTCCCCGACCAGGATCTTTTGCGGAAATAATAACAGAGTATTTATCATTGCATGTAGGAAGCCGTATACAACATAGGTCCTCGTTAATACTGCCGGCTCGCGCAGTGTCCTTCGGAGGGATTTCGAACTGCTGAGGTTGTGGTCGTATGTTATAGGTTAGTGGGGCCGAGAGGGGCAAGGCTCGTCGTTCGTCTTTAATAGGAAGATTCGGCAGGGCGTTAGTAATAGTAGAAGCAATATCATATACGAAAGACGGGCATTAAATTTGAGACGTTCTGTAATGCTTGGGTGGCTTCACAGGCTTGCGCGACATATTTAGTCGATAATGCAGAGTCTACCTTCAAGGGTAAGGCGAAAAACAACTGGGTTAAGGTCTGCCAATGATGCGAACTCAAACGTCAATAATATCGGAAAGACTTTGATCCGAAGCGAGGGCCACTTGTAAGCGTGAGAATTGCGCGGCCCCTTAAGGCGCGTTTGTCACTTGTTCCGTTGCATAGTTTCAGCGTCGGCGTTTTGCAACTATGCAGCTAAGAGAACTGGGCTTCTAACTCAAGGCCCCATCTCAGCTTTACAGACTGCGATGCTGAACCCTTGTTTACTAACCGTCCAACGAGGTAATAACTGAACCTGATATAGGAAGTGGAATTAAGTAGGCCCTACTGTTGTCTAATGGACCTTCTAACATAGGTATATATAAGCTTAGGAGACCGTGTGTCTTTCTTTGCTCCAAAACGACATCCAGACTAGAGTACATCGAAATTAATCCACTAGATACTACTCTAAATATTATCTCTGCCCTCACTATTTTATAAAATAGATCTACCTTCTATTCTACTCTATAGGACTATCTAAGTAGCAGTATAACGACCTAATGGAACTCTTGTAACAACAGAAGGCAAAGAACAATAAGTTTTGTACGTTAAATAGGACGGCACAATAGGCGGAACAGGCTGGGTTGCGATATATCTGATGCAACACGAAACGAGGAGCATTCAAGCAGAAATCGTTCGGTTCTCTATTCATCCCGTGTGTAACTACATATATGTGTTCAAAACCAATTATTAGATATTATAAGAGCGCTCTCTCGGCCTTAACTAGTGAATTAATGAGAAGCAGACGAGTGAAATTCATATCTCCGTGGCAGCCCTTTGCTTAGCTGGCTTAGTCTTTATCTCCTAAGGAATCTCAGTGTATAGCAACTGCCTGCTTTTCTCATTCCCCCGGCGAGGTGGCCATGCGGATGGGTCCATCGGGCCGGGCGGTCAGCAAAGCTACTTCAACTCTCGTCGCCAGCCACAGCTCGCCCACCACCTATATAATCAATATTAATTATATTACGGAAGGCGACTTAATTATTATCTTTCAATCAGACGATCCAGCTTTAGCTCCTATGCTTTCCCAGGCATGCACAAGACCACCCTTCGAATGGAATACAGAGGCTGTCCAGCTAGCTGCCAATTATATCAACGACGCTTTCAGCATGTCAGACCAAACTAATTGTCAGACCAAACTAATATAGTTAATATAAATAAAGCGGAAAGTCACACGGATGTCTGCTTTCCACTTCAGAGCAGCAGCGCCCCTCCTTTTAAAGTACAGGCCGGCTAGCAAAGTTGCGTTTCTCGTCAATACTAATTGCTATTTATAGATAAATCTAGTTCAGCTTTAGAATCAACCCCCGAAATATGCTCGGATAATTGACTCAGTGCATAGTTCAGCACTACGAACGAGGTTAGAACTCAACAGGATAACATTAATAATTAAAATATTATCATTAAAATCCTACTATAAGCCGATAAAGGGGTATTAACAACTAGTAAATAATAACTCTATAGGTGGATTTTCTTAGTTAATAGAACATTTTTAGTGGCAATTATTAAGTTATATATTACGTTTTATTTGATAGAATTGTTCTTAGATATTTTAGTAACTTGCTGCATGCGAACCCATTCCCGGCGTATTAGCTAAGCATCCGCCGCTTATGCTAATTATATTGTATCAAACTCCAAGTTTAGTTAACTTAGGTCGTAGTCAGGAACTTAGATAAAACTTAAACATATAATAGTTATACTTAAATAAGAAATATATTGGGGTTAAATTAAGTAGAGTTTACTATATAGCTGAGGTACCTAACGTATATGCATAGCGAGCGGACCACTCTAAGAGAAGCGAAGAATCCCATATAGTAACCGCTTTATCGCATTAGAGCTCCTCTATTCTATCACTCTTCAACCAATCAGGAAATAAGAAGAAAAGCCAATACTAGATACACATATAGCGATAAGCCCCGCCATTACATAGATGTAGCTACCTATATCGCAGCCTAGGTTCTAAGTGCGCCTCTTCAGAGCAACAGAGCTCAGCGCTAAGCTAGCTAATATATAGTTCTATTATAGTAGTAAGCCATTGCATTTGAGGATAGCGTCTCATTGGGGAGAGAAAACCATAGTAGCCCAAAAAAACAAATGCAACTCGGGGTATAAGCTCTAGAGCAATTTCTATTACTAACTAGACCTCAGGTTATTACTTATCATTCTATCCAAAACACACAGCATAACATATAACTAGTATACCGCATAGGCGACAGGCGGCTATATAGCATAGCATGGGCGTTGTTAGTGCGCGTTAGAGAGTATTAGCATCTAGGAAGTGAGACGATAACAGTGCCCCGCTGACATAAACCATTTAATTGAGGGGCAGCCTATTTAGGCACATAGGCCTGCCGCAAAAATAGTATTACTTACTCAAATAGCATCCGCCCTCATTTAGGGAACCTGTCACAAGCCTTAGTACTTATTCACAGTCTGGCAAAGGTTAGCTAACCTCCAGCACTACAGCAAGAAGTAGCGCCCATACACTCTGAACGTACCAGCCATCTTAAACACCCATTCTAGGAATCCGCTTTAGCTGTCAGCTTTGGGCACCCCACTTTGAGGACGTTCTTGGCTGCAAATTTTGGTGCACGTTCTGATTAAGCTCAACGAGAGCAGCTCCTGCATGCAGAATCTATAGATCACCTATTATTCAGCACCAAAGGTCCATAGAAGCTTCGAGGAGAACTTTATAAGGCCAAAAAGCTAGGTAATAGGAGACAGGCCAAGAAGGTTTACCTATAGTAAACTATCACAATATCCTAAATCCGCTTATATACTTTATAGCTAACAACAGACGACGGTATGAACTCCTTAGAGTGCTAGCAACGCAATAGTATCCTAGCACCCAGCCTTATAGAGAGGAGCACAGGCTTCAAAATAGATCAAGGCCATTTAGCTCTATCTTCAGTTTCTAATAATAGAGTGACGATTACACCGGCATAATCCAGCGGATAACATAAACGGTCTATACAATAGCTATTTCTAGCGGAACACAGACAAGATGCTAGGAGTATTGCAACATTGTCCATTTTTAGCATATGCGAGGTATATAAGTAAAGACTATCAGACGATGCCTATCCCAGCCATTATGTCGTAGCGTAGGCTTCAACAGTCTGAAATAGCGCCTGTAGATCAGCATCCGCCCAAGACGCGAGACAGGACGAACGAAAATTTTAATAAGGCAACAAAGAATTCATTATCGCGATGTAACCAAATTCAGCAGCAATACGGTGAAGACATATACATTCAAGTCCGCCAGAGGCATAAACACTATAAGTATACTTCCTCTAATAAGCAATCGTGGCCGAAGACCAAGGCGGAGATAGTGAGTATAGTTATGGAGTAGCCGCTCAAAGCTAACATCTTAAAGGAAAGGACATACCCTATTCCTATAACTAGAACTCCTATAGGCTTTACCAGTAGGCAAAACTATATCCCAGCTAGCTGTCCCTTTTATACGACTCATAGACTAAGGGGGATCGCCGCTAGGGAAAGTAACGCCCAGTATAATAATAAAGAAGGACCAACAAAAGTAGATAGCTATTAAGTCCTAGCTCAGGTCCAAGAAATTAGTAAAGATTATTACAACAACTTAACAGAGCAGAGAAGAGCTCTCATAGCGAATATAATATAGATACCACACAGAACTATAGTCGAGAGTAACAGCTTTAAGGAGGAGCATAATAGATAATAAACTTAATTATCTATATTAAAGGCGCTTCCACATTCTATCGCTGCCCTTTCGTTCTCTCCTAAAAACACGCCTAGGACTCACTATAAGTTATAGCTAAGTTAGATAGAAGCGTGAGTAGGCCTGTTATGGTCAGCTATCCGACGGTAGGGTTCTGCTAACAGAAGCTGAGGGATGACGCTAGGTTGGCGGTATAGTCTTGCTGTGCTGTGTTGCTAAATGAATCTTGGGGTTCTAGGAGTATGGTGATTAGGCGTAGTCCTTATAAGGGGATTGCAGTATAAGATGAAGCTGAGAGTACCTATTAGGGTAATTATGAAGTTAATTGCTAAAGAGCTATAGAAGTCTATTCTTAGGAGTCCTAAGTCTATACTATATATAAGTTCTAAATAGTCCTTTTTACCCTCATTACTAATTACTAATTAGGTACTAGTAATCGCTTAGTAACTACGGGTGAGCGCTTAGTAGTCGCGGGTAAGCGCTTAGTAGTTCTCACTACATGCTTAGTCTTATCTTATTATTATATGACTTATACTATAGTTCTTCTATACTATAAGCATCCTAATATTCCCGTGATCCTATAGTATAAATATCCTGCCCTAGCCGTCTAATGCTTAGGTGGTTTAGTTAGTTATTATCCTTATATAATAGGTTATAATATTAGGTCTCCCTTCTAAAGGTCTTATCCTTAAGACCTAATATAAGTAGGTTATTAGTCCCAGGTTGGGGACCTATTAATTATACTCTCTGGTTTTTTTATAGTACTAATACTATATCAGGTCGCGTTCAAAAATCGAATTTATATTCCGCCTCTACTATTTATTATTGCAATTATGCGCTTTATATTGCTGAGTTTGGTATTATTACTGATATACTTTGTTTATATTGTCGTTTATTGGGGAAGCGTTATAAGCTTCTCCCTGGAGGTGAAGTTTGCGGCGAGTATACTTACTTGGGGCGTTTATATAATGTAGTAGCTAATGCGGTTTATGCTTATATATGTTATTACTATATTATTATTTATTGTTTTACTGATTTATTCTTTAGTTAATTGATTGCTAGATGAGGCGGCTTATTTAGAGGATGCTGAAGTAGTGGAGGAGGAGGTGTTGCATAAAAAGGCTGCTGCCTTGCGTGCTGCGTAGGCTGAGTTGGATAAGTCTATAGCGCAGCTGGATTATTTGAGAAAATAGAAAAGGATAGTATTTTATAAAGGTTATAAAGTTACTGAGGAGGAACTAGTAGCTTCTCCTGTATTAGAGGCTTAGTCTATAGGTGGTTTTAGTGTGGTGGATTTAGATGCGGTCTTAGGGGATTAGAATCTTAGTACTCCAAACTTTCTATTAGGTGAGGCGTTCTAGTTTGCTAGTATCCCTAATTATATAAATAGGTTAGCGTCTTATAGTTAGTCTTATTATGTTAGTCTAATTATAGGATGGGGTTAAATAAATTAGGTCTTATTTTTATATGTTCTCTTGGGTGTGGGTGCTATTTGTGGTTTATTTATTATTTGCTATTCCTAGTATATGCGGAGTTGATCTTATGCGTGTTTGAGATTTATGGCTAGTTCCTACGTGTTATCCTCATGCTTATACCCCTTCTATTTAATGAGGTATTAGGTTTTATTCTTATTTTTAATGTAGTTAATAATTTATTTAATCTTATATTCTAGTTTATTTAATTCCTCAATAATGAGGTTGTTTATTTATAATCCTTGTGGTGCTAGTTTGAGAAGTGAAATGTAAAAGATTAGATAGCACTTTATAGTATCTAGTAGTAAGAGTTTATAGCTAATATCTAATAGTTTTCTGTTAATTTGAAATAGTTTAAGTTTTTTATAGTCTAATTTGTTACTTAGTCGTTTGGTTTTAATGTTTTGTTAGGTGAGGTAGATACTATCTCCCTCCTTTAGAGTTGGTCCCTTAACTCTTTTCTTATTAGCGTATTTGCGCATGCGTTTGCGCATGAATTTGAGGTCCTTAGGGAGTTCCTATTGAATTTCTCGAATTTTCTTGATATCTGCTATAGCTTTAAGTGCTGCTGGGCCCTGTTGTGGTTCTCTATATGCGGTGGGGTTAAATCTATAGTTGAGATAGAATAGTGATTCTTTTATACTTTCTCCTACTGCGCTATTATAGGCGAATTGGGCCATTAGTAGTAGCGATACCTAACTGTCTTGTTTATAATTAATATAATAGTATAGGTAGATTTTAAGGATTTGGTTGATTTATTTGGTTTGTTTATTAGTTTGCGGGTGAAAAGCGGTTAAGAGTTTGTGATTAGATCCAAGCTACGAGATCAGGGATCTCCAGAACTTTGAAGTGAACAGTTTATCTCTGTCTGACATGATTTCTATTGGCATGCTGTGTTGGCTGATGATGGTTTTTAGAAATATATAACTAAGGTCTTCTGTGGTGCTTGATTCTATATATGGGATAAAGTAGGCGTATTTTATGAGTTGGTCTATAATAACCAAAATGCTATCATACTTAGTATTAGTTATTAGTTCTTTTGACTTTAGTAATTTGATAATAAAGTCTAGAGATATGGATTGCTATGCTGCTTCTGGTACTAGCAGTGGTTAAATTTTCCTATAGGGTTAATATCAGCTGGGTTTGCTTTTGGCGCAAATTTCGCAGTTTTTGATAGTATTTGCTACTTCCTGTTATGTAGTAGTTTTGTTGTAGTATTGCTGGATGCGTTTCTATGTCTTAGTAACGCCTTGGTGTCCATATGCTGGGGCTAAGTGTATTTCCCTAATGGTTTCAGGGGTTATTCATCTAGTTAAGCTAGTATTAACCTTCCTAGCTATTATCAAGAGTCTTGTTGCTAGTATAAGGTTTCTATTCTTATTTTATTTTAAGATAACTTGAGTTTCCTCTAGTATTAGGATATTATGGTCTGATTAGCGGCTGAGAGCGTTAGCTCTGCTGTTTTTGTTTCCTTTCTTGTAGTTGATCTTGAAGTTGAATTTGGATAGGAATTCTAACTATCTGATTTATTGTTTATTAAGTGCTTTTGAGGTTGTGAAGTGAGAAAGGTTCTTATGGTTTATATATACCTTAACTAGGTGTTTTATTCCTAATAGTTATGGTCTCTATTCTTTAAAGCCTTTAATAATTACTATAAGTTCCTTGTTATGTATCTGGTAGTTGAGTTTAGGTCTGCTGAACTTTTTTGATATGAAGGTAACTGGTTGTAGTTGATTCTTATTATTTTATTATCTGAGTTGTGCGCCTATAGCGAAGTCTGAAGTATTAGTTTCTAATTTAAATGGTTTGTTAGGGTTGGGTATAGATAGAACAATGTCTTCTTCCACATGTTGCTTGATTCTTTTGAAGTCGTTTTGATGTTCTTTAGTCTATTGGAAGGTATTATCTTTCTGGGTTAAGTCCTGGAGTTATTAGCTCGTCTCAGCGTAGTTTCTGATGAATCTTCTGTAGAAGTTGATGAATCTGAGGAATAATTATATATCCTTAACATAAGTAGGTGTAGGCCAGTTATAGACTACCTTGATTTTATCTTTAGATATCTGAATGATTCCTGGGGTAATAGTAAATCTAAGGAATTTGACTTCTTATTAGTGGAATTTGCTTTTTGCTAGCTTAACTAAGAGTTTTACTTCTTATAGTC
>JAXCEF010000764.1:0-16503 GCA_037178605.1 Colletotrichum euphorbiae | reverse complement strand
AGCCCCAACCGCCCGCATAAAACAAGTTATTTCAGCCTCATATCGGATTTATTTGATTTATTTGTTTTGCCACGCTCAAAAGGCCTCATTTAAGCCCTCTTTTGAGCCATTTAGCTATAACTAACCCCCCCCCCCCCCCCCTCTCCCGTTTTACCCTATTGGGTTTATTTATTTTAATACGCGCAAAAGGCTCTTTTTAAGCTCTCTTTTAGCTATCTTTTTGGGCCATATCTTTTGCCCATTTAACAACAACAACAACAACCCCCCCCCCCCCCTTCCTCAAAAACCCTCTCTACCACCTACTCCTCTTCAAACTTCTTCCCATCTATAACTACAGCAGCAAAACTCTTCCTTCTTCAGCGTTTTTTATCACTTTTAACCCCCCCCCCCCCCCTCCTGCCTTTTCAGAAGACCAACAGTAAGTCCACTAACAGTAATTCGCCTAACGAGCGGACTACGCCCTAAAGCTGCAGCCTAGGGTAGTCAACCCGTGTTCGAGGCGTTATTAGCCTACCGGCCTGCCGAAGTCTTCTTAATCCTTCCCACATCACACTCTTACTATCATATCAACCGAATTTAGGTTTCAGCAGGATATTAGTACCTTTAGGGAAACAATACCTCACTAGTAGCGAAGGTCTAGTAGTACTATTAATTAACTTGTTGATAGCACCTGTTTTTTCCCTAGTGAAACGGCTAAGCTAAGTCTTCTTTGAAGACTGCTTAAATTGCTTGATCACAAACCCCTCTTCTTATATCCATTTATCCATCCATCAAATCCCTTCTTCCAAAAGACCACTTCTCAATCAAGACCTTTAACAAACCCCTTAAGACTCTCAATAATCCCCTCTTCAGGAAGACAAGATCCCCTTTTCAGGAAGCCCCTCACGGGAAGTGCCCTTTTCAGGAAGCCCTACTTAGGAAGACTATAGGAAGGTCTATTAGTATAAAGAAGATTAGTAGCAGCATCCACAAGTTATCTAATATATGGATTATAGCCCCAAAGCTGCAGCTTAGGGTAGATAACCTATATATAAGATACTAATATTAGCCTATAAACCCTCTTATTACTAACTTCTAAACGTGGTCTTATCCTATAATAGCTAATAATAATAATACCTCCCCTACCCCTTCCCCTTAGCAACCTAAGAGCCCTACCCCTCAATATCTATCTACTATCCCAGTCCCCCAGGACTTCGCAGATATTATCAACCTAAATACCTATAGCTAAGTTAGAAGCTTTAATCCCAAGGAGCAAGACCCTACTAAAATCGCTAGCTATATCGCCTATTTTACTAGCTAATACCTCAAATTAGGAATCTAAGGTTACTAACTATAAGCTAACTATAGCAAAGACTTCTAAAATATTATTAAGATTTTTAAATATATAGATCCTATTACTACTAAGGCTCTGCGGAAAATCCTCATTCTCAATAGAGTATTTATCCTATCTAAGTATCGCTAAATTAGGGATAACCTCGCTACTATTACTAAAGAGACTAAATACTACCTATAGACTAATAAGGACTTTAACTCTATTAAATCGCTCTTTCCCGCCCTTATCACGAGATACAAGCATAATTAGGACTTCTATAATAACTTAACCTAGCTACTTAAGCTTATGTTTTATATTATTAAACCTACTGCCCCTACTACTGCCCCTGCCCAAAAGCCCTTAGTTAAGCCTGTTATTTCACCCACATAACGGCCCCCTGCCTAATTATCCTCTTCCCAGCCTATTTAGCGTAGCTATCTGCTATCGTTTTTGCCTATTTAAAATCACAAAAACGATGCCTAAGATGATTTTAACCCCAATTTTAATAAATTAACTAATTAGAACCCTCCTTCATATAACTACCTCCAGCCCCCATAGCCCCCACAGCCCTATTATCCCCACTAGCCCCTACCCCTATCTAATAATACCCCCACCTCATATCAGCTTAAGAGTCTCACTAAGTTCTATAATAACAATAACCTCAAGTATAGTAGTAGTAAGTTAGACGTTTTAAAGTCTAAATTACTAGTTTTTAAGAATTATTACACTAAAGCTAGTATTAATACATAATAGTATGCTAAAGCTTTCTCCCTTATACTAAAGGGAGATACTTAAGAGTACTACTTTCAGCATATTACCCCTATTTACTCCCAGCCCCTCTACTACGAAATAGTTACTTAAATAAAGAAGTACTTCAAAACCAAAAAGTTTCATATTACTAATGAGGACCTTTAGGATAATACTATATTGCCCAACCTTATATAAAAGAATCCTAATAAGTCTATTACTAAAAACCTCAAAATCCTATTTAAGACCCTATCTACTATCAAACTAGCCCTTAGTAAGGAATATAATAATAGTAATAAGCTACTTTATTACAAGATCCAAAGTGCCTACTAAGGAGTTTAAGAGTGCGAGCTTATGCTATATTAGCACCCTCTAAATCTCTAAGACTTATATAATTCCCTTCGTTCTGCTATTAGTATAGCCTCTTATATAAATTAAAGCCTCACTACCTAATTCACCTCAAACGAAGTGCATGAGGATGCTATAACTATACCTACTAAAAACGATACTATATATACTAATTAACGCTTCTAAAATAGCAGTTAAGGTAACTTTCGCAAAAGTAATACTAGCAGCAGATATCGCTAAAACCAGCTAAATTAATAGTTCCGCCCCAAGTTATTTAGTCGCTACTAAGGTCAAAGATACTAGATATACTGCAAGCCTGAGTATTGCTTATAGAAGTATTCTAAGGAGAAAAGAGATAAAGAGTATAATAACTTCAAGAATAAGTATGCTAAGCACTTACAAAACGTTACTAAAGATAACTTTATTACCTTCCTCCTCTAATTTGAGGGCGATAATAAGCCTAATAATGACACTAATACTGAAGTTAAATACTTCTTCTAGCAGGATCCCCAGGACTTAGACCCCTTGAACCCTTCTTCCCCATCCCATAAATTTACTGCTTTTATTACTAAGACCTCTTTTACTATTAATAGTAATAAATTAGTTAAATCCCTGCTAAATTAAGCCACTTTCTATATAGTTATAAGTATTAACCCTACTGCTAACCCAGCACTCTATTCCACTCTGCCCTCTACTTAGCTTGCTCTGCCTAGCACTTCTAATACTACCTCTTGCCACCTATTTACGCTTAATAGTAGATACTCTGAGGAAGTTTTCCAGGGTATTATACTAGATTCAGGCGTAGCTAGTATATCCACCACTAGCTAAAAACAGGTCGTTACTTTGCAGCATATTTAGCCGTTAATTTCAGTTAATATAGCGAATGCTAGCTAAGCGAGAGTACGCTTTAGAGATAGCCTATTTAAGAACTCTTTTAGCACTATTATAGTTAATACTATATTTAGTAATATAGTGTTTTATATCATGCCCGCAAATACCCCTTTTCTATTATATTTAAGTAATATAGATCAAATAGGCATCTATTTCAATAACCTTCGTAATTATCTATTTTAAGGTAATATTGCTGCCCTAGTTATATATAAATAGGGCTACGCTTAGCTATTACTTAATAAGGAGGAAGCTTTTGCCTAAACCTACTATTTAATTAATACTAAGCTTCGTTATCTCTATTGCTGCTTTAGCTATCCCTCTATCGCTAAGTTAGTAGCCCTTTTAAGCTGTGCTAGATATCCTATTTCAATAGTAGCAATAGAGCAGTTAACTAAGGTCTATAAGCGCTGCTAATTAAACGCTGGAGCCCCTTAGAGATTCAAATTTTTACTTAAAGATAACTACTATTTTAATTACAAAATCGTCTGCAACGTTATATATCTTGAGGGTAAAGCTATCCTATATATTATTAAGACTACTATTAGGTTTAATGCTGCTTACTTCCTTCCCAATTTATCCGCTAAAACAACCTAGGAGACCCTTTATTTTTACTAGATTTATATCTATTAAGGACCCCCTAATCATATTATCACGGACGCTAGGCTGAATTTCACTACTAAAGTCTTTGAAAACAACGCTAAATCCATAGCTATTACAGTTAAGGTCGCACCTATTAAAGCCTACCACAGGATTAGTAAAACGGAGCGATATTATAGACCCCTTTAGCGCGCCTTCATAATTATTTAATAAGAGCTTCCTCAGGCAAAGCCTAACCTTACCCTTTAAATAGTAGTTAAGGCTATTAATAACACCACTAGTCCTAACAGCCTTATTCCAACCCTTCTCGTTTTTAGCGCCTACCTATATATTAGCTATAATTCAACCCCTTCACTAGACGTTACAGCCCGCGCTAAAGCTATTAACGCCGCTATAGATAACTTACGCAAAGAGCACGCTAAACGCAAGGTCGCTAACGCGCTAGGCGCCTACAATAGGCCCAGCACTAATAAAGTCGTCCAACTACCGCTATAGTCACTTATAAGAGTATATTATGAAAAAGATAGATAGTAGGGCCCCTTCCGCCTAATTGCTATTTCGGGCGAAACAGTCACTATCTAACTGCCCTATAGTGCCCGAGACTTCCCCTCCACTGCTATCAGACCCTTTCACATTAACCCCAACCCCAAAGAAAACCCCAAAGGCCCCAATATAGCTACTCCTCCTACTAACCCTACCTCTCCAACTCCTCCTGCCAACCTCACCCCTCCGCCCCAGCGTTGAGGAAGACCCCAAAAAAGCCTAATTACTACAAATTTTGCGTTTTCAGGCATATTCAAGTAAGAAGTTAATAACCCCACAATATTTATCTCTACTAAAGAGAAAGCTAATTAGGAGCTCTCGCTAGCCCTCCACAAATCGGGCAAACTTATTATTAATAGACCCCCCTTCCAAAAGTCCCGCAAAAAGGAGATCAATACCCTTCTTAAGCGAGAAGTCTTCCGTTTTAAAGTCTTCAACCCAACTAAGTAATATAAACGCCTTTTTAGGTCCCATATAGTTAATGAAATCAAGAATAAAACCACAACCCCCTTTAAGAAGTCTCGCCTTATCATTTATAGCATAAATGATACTAAAAAGCATAGGATTTTAACCCAATCGCCAACTATTCAGCGCTACAGTATCTATCTTCTGCTTGCTATTACCCCATCCCTTAGCCCTAATTATTCGATTTAGATCAGGGATATTACCCAGGCGTACGTTCAGTCGCAAACAACCCTCAACCGCAACGTCTACGCCTATCTTCCTAATCAAATTCACAATAAATACCCCCCTAGCACTATTATAAAAGTTATTAAACCGCTATATAGTATTACTAAAGCTAGCACCTACTAGTAGGCCACCTATAATACCCACTATCACCAGAACTTACAGATAACTACCTCTACGTTCAACCCCTACCTTCTCATCACTAACGATTTGAGCCCTCATTTTACAATCATTAGGATATAGATAGATAATATAATTAGCCTCAGTATAGCAGCCTTTTCCGCTATTAAAGAAGAAGAGCTCCAGAAGGCCAAATTTATAGCTAAACCTAAAGAAAATCTAACCGTTCAAACCCCCATCACCTTTAATAGTAGAACTATCTCCTTAACCACTAATAGAGCTATCATCCTTCGGCAGAAGGGCTAAGGGACTAAGATCGAGTTAGTGCCCAAGAATATCAACAAGATATCAGCTAAGTAGAAGTACGTCGAGCAGCGCGCCCGAGGGGCATATATCGCCTCAATTTGCCAGCTAGAGGCTTACTTCAACCTATCCACAGCCGCCCAATGCTAGGACCCCGATAATAAGGATATCGCCACCCTCAACAAGCGCCTCAAATAGCTTAGCGATAACCTCAATCGCAGCTTAACCTTTATTGCACTTTCCCTAGCTACTACGAAACTCTTTATATTTATAGATAGTTCTTTTATAAATAATAAGGACCTTACTTCGCAGTTAGGCTACGTTATTATATTAGCTAATAAAATAACAATAAATAATACTACTTTTACAATTTGTAGCAATATTATCTATTATAGTTCAACTAAGTATAAGTATATTACCTACAGCATATTAGCCTCTAAAATCTACGCTATAGTTACTAGTGCCGACTTAGCCTTTATAATCGCTTTAACCCTTCATCAGGTTACTACTAAGCTAGGCACTACTAACCCCATCCCCACCGTTATATATACTAACTCATACTCTCTATATAAGTATTTAGTGAAGCTTAGCACCACAAAGGAGAAGAGGCTTATAATAGATATCATACATAGCCTTACGTTAGTCATATAAGCGTCGCGAGCTTGCTAAAATCCGCTAGGTAAATAGCGAAGATAACCCCGCTAATACGTTCACAAAGGCATCGCCAAATAGCGCCTTATGCCAGCTAATTAATGGGGATAAATTAACAATTCAAATAGAGGGATAGGTGACCCAAATAGCAGAAGGAACGGAGTAATAAATAGCAGTCGCTACTACTTTAGAGGAATGGGATTTAAGCTAAAATCGTGGCTATTTAGAGGATATAGATATAGCTAAAATAGCTATCTTTTCGATTCAATTTGAGGCTAAAAATAGCCTCAAAACAAGTTATTCAATTCGTGTATTTAGATAGGCGTAATAGGCGAATCCTAGCATAAAAGAAAAACTGCCAGTATTGGGATATTCGCCCATCCGGACCCAACCCAAGTATCGGGCCCGTGGCCCAGCGGGCAGGAACGTCAACCATAGTAGTCATATGACCTCAGTCACCTAACGTAGTAGTCACGTGACCTCAGTCACGTGACTCACCTCATCAGTCTACTATATCGTTCCTCCTTTCGCTGGCCACCCTTCAAGATACCTTCTTTCCTTAGACATCATCAATATCACCCTGTTTTCGAGTTCTGTTTTATCCCCTACCTTCTGGTACCAGTCTTTATGAGACCAACACTATGATTATATTCCTAATAATGTTAATATGTCTATTATTACTATTATAAAAACCGCCTCAAGCTTGAATTTAATAGTATGATTATTTAAGCTTGAAATTTAGGTTATTATAATTAATTTTATAAGACTTATTTCTATAGGTCTCTAAGCTTTTAGCATAATCCATTAGCAAACTATCTATAATGAGTTTAGTAATTAGTAGGCTAGTAAATTTAAATATACTAGATAGGGTAATTAGGCTAATAGGAGATAAAGGTATTATATTTATAGTAATAGTTATAGGAGTTAGCTAGGTAGATCTAAATCTAAGACTTAATCTAATTAAGCTAAACTAATTAAAACTAGTTATTAGAGTAATAAGTAAGAAGGTAGGTTTAATAGCTAAATATTAAAAGATGCTTAGACTAGTAATAGAAACCTTCTTAATTGTCTTTATAGCTAGCGTAATAATAGGGGATAGGTTAGTATTTTTCTCAGTAGGTTCCTCTAGAATTAGATTAATAACTCTATTACTAGTATTGCTAGCTTAACTAGAGTTAGTCCCCATAATATTAGGTATCCTAGTTGGGTTTATTACTCTAATAATAGGGACTTATTTAACTGTATTTATAATAGTGGATTTATTAGAGTCCTTTTTAGGGATGGAATATCATAAAAATACTATTAGTCTAGCTGTATTTAGGCTCTAGTATTAAACCTAGTGTAGTTAAATAAAATAAACGGTATTAATAGCTTTTAAGTTGATATAAATATTATTTTAAAGATAACGGAGGATTATACTATTATACCTAAGATATCTCTTAAATCATTTAGGCCCTTAAATAACTTACTCCAGTAATTATTAAATGCTATAATATGTATAGCAAAAGCCTATAGAGTTATCTCCATAATTATAGGTCTTCTAGGCGGAATAGCTTTTATAATTATTTAGTAATTGAGGTTACTAGAAATATTTATAGTGGTTTTAAAGAACTACTTTCTAGCTTAAATTCTTAGTTCTTCTATTATAATATTAGTAAAACTTAACCTAGCTTAGTTCTTTAAGTAGATTAACTCTATAAATATAGTAAATTGCTTTTATATAGCTCTTAATATAGCTTTATCTAGCTTACTATTATTAGTTATATCTCTAGTATTAATAGTTTAGCTAAATTAAAGAACTAGAGGGATTAATAGCTATTATGATTATTTGATAATAGGAATAAGGTTACTCTCCTTTTTAGGTATTACCCCCTTCTTGCTCTTGCCCGTCTTGGTGGAACTTATAGTAGATTTATGTATTAGTATTTATGAACTATTATTATTATCTCTCTCTGCTGATATCTAATTAGATATCTATATTATCCTGTATTAACTCTTATTATATTTTTCCTAAAGCTTCTAAGATTTCTGCTTAATAGGTATAATCTATAGATATCAATAGATCTATAGGAGGGGCTTTATAATAAGTGTTCTTAAATATATAATAGCGATCCTCACTCCTATGTGGGTATAATTAAAGAGATATATAAAGAAGAGAAGGATAGTAATATAGGGAGATAGGGGAGAGATATAAAGGTAGGAGAGTTAAAAATTAGGTGAGCTATAATAATTTTTCTTATGTAACTAATTTTTTTAAAGTTAATAGGAAGATGTAATAGTAAATACAGTTAAGAAAGGAATAATCTATAAATAAATTATTATCTCGCGAGAGGCAGGTACTTATTAGATTACAAATAAAAGAAGCAACTTAGTTAACCACATAACCACATTAATATCTATAGGAAATATAGTAAAAGATATTACTTTTACTTTCATAACTATAACTCACTATATCTCTATGAATATTAGAGATAGAGTAAAATAGAGTCTATAGTTGAATTTTCCTCTCAATTACGCTTCGAATAGTGTATATTTCTATACTGTTCGGATAGGGGTGGAGATATTCTAAATATAAACTTGAAAGAAGAAAAGGTTCAGACACTGCGCGTGCAAACTCCCACAGGATTTAAGGATTTATAATCCTAAAGGAATTTAGAATCCTATAGAATCTATACTCAGTAAGCGCCTACACTCAGTAAGCGCATACGCGTCATAAAGTACGTACTGGTTACGCGTTAAAGTATGTACTACTGCGAAAACTGCAGTGTACAAATATCGACCTTTTCCCCGCCTTCTAGCGCTTTAGATTTTGAAGATACACACACACAATATACATTTTTTTAAATCTAAATCTTTCTCTCTATCTAAATATCAAGTTATTCTTCAGGATTCATATGGTTTAACTACCTATTTTTCCTTTTGAATATCCTTGTAGCCATTCTGCCTCTTTGTTCCACTTCTTATTTCATAAGAAGGCATCTCCTGTGCTAACAATATCTACCTATCTAGCTATTATTAGTTATAAGCTTAAACATCGCCTCAAAAACTATAAGAACGGTAATATTAGATTAGCACTAGACTATAGATACTCTTAGCGTAGTAAAAACAGCTTTAGTTAATTATAATATTAGTTATATAGAGTTGGGGTTCTATCTAGTTATTCAATTTAGTAGGTAATATATCTAATACGATATTTAATTACAAAAGAGCCTCTCTAATAAGGGTTAAACTTTAGAGCCTTTCTATTGTATACTAATATAACGAGATTATTATACTTAAATAGGTTTATAACTTATTATTTATATTTTACTAATCTAGCAGCATTCTAAGCATCTTATACTTCCATTATAACCTATCTCTAGTAATCTATAGTAGCAACATAAGCTATAGTAGTATTTACTAACTCCTCTAGTTCTAGCAGCTTAATTAAAGGAGTAGATAATTATAATAAAGTTATTATCTCTTTACCTATTAGGATCTTAGCTAGAGAGTATCTAATTATGAGTATCTACTATCTATTAATATCTCATAATATATTATTATAATATAGATCCTAGTCCCTAGATAGGAACTTCCCACTTAAGATTTATTCAGTACTAAGGTCTATAATAAAATATATATATATCTTAATTATTCTAACTAATTTGTGGGATTTTATAGGTATAGGCACTACGCTACTTCCACGACGCGCTATCGATACTTTAAAGTCCCACAAGATAAATACGCTGCTAGTATCTAAGTATACTACTTGTAGTAACATTCTAATCATAGTTATCTAGTCCTCAATATAGGGGATTGCTTCTATTATAGTAGCGGTTTTAACTAGCTTACCCTAATAAGACCTACTTAAGTAGTTAATCCAAACTAATAAATATATTTTCCTCAGTTAGATATAAGTAATAGTCCCAAATAGTTAATCCTAATAACTTATCGGGGCTTAGATATCATTATTATCTAGTTAGAATATAGTATACAAGGTCCCACGCTTACATAAGGCCAGCATCTATTAATATACTGGAGCCGGGCAGCGAATACATTAGCTAGTCTTGTTTTTCTTTTAGCTTTCTTCTTTTCTTAGTTAGCACTCTAATCAAGGACCTCATATATATAGAGGTCTAATTAGGATAGTTAGGAGATAGAGGGCTATACTCACATATAAATACTAGAGTAATACCTATAGATAACTTCTCTATTCTTATCTTATTATTTTCCCTTATATCTTTCTAATTAGACAGCTACCTACTTAAAGCTTATTCCTAGGGTGTTATATTACTTTAATAAGGTATATTATCTGATTCTGCAATATCCCAGGGAGATCTCACCAACTAGGGGACTCCCAATCAGGAGTCCCTTAGCTCTGCATAAGTTTCCCTCACTCCGAGGACCATTTGGCAGTAAGTCGCCCTTGCTGGCGTAGTACTAAGGGCTCACGACTCTTTTCAGGGGTTGTTTTGTGTTGGTTTTAGTAGCTGTTCTTAGCTGCCTGCTCATACGCTTCCTCTGCGTCGTTCTAATACTTAATAACGTTAAATAATCTTATTTGCTAAAAGATATTTGCTACTAACTAATATCTTATTATATTTAGCCTATAATACTCAGCATTACTATATGCTATTTAATAGGCCTCCACAATTTTATTTTAAGTTAAGTAACGCTATTTTATTCCCTAATATATATTATATAGAACTCTATTAACTAGTATAAATAATCTATACTAGTTAGCTAATTAGTAATTATAATAATTATTAAACTTTCCGCCTTAAGTTAGGAATATAATAATTTCCTTATACTTTAGGTCGTTAAGCTATTTCAATAAGAGTTCCGCTATATTTATATCGGCAGCTATTACTATACTCTCAATAGGGCCTGCAGGGGGGTTTAGTAGGTTTTCTTCTTATTTAATAGAGAGTATATCTATGATATTAGTAAGGTTCTTTAGGTCTAGTTAGTTATCTAACGCTCATCTCAATAGCTCTTTATAACTACTAGTTCTATCTTTTTATTTCTATTATTTATTATCAGATTAATTACTAAATATATCTAAATAATTATTATTATAATTATATAAGAGAAACGTTATCCTGGACAACGCGTTAGCAGTAGCGTTGCGCCTGCCCTAGATATATTCAATCTAGATATTTAGTATTCTCAATTTAAATACCTATCTAATATAGATCCTATTATAGTGAGCAGAAGTTAGAAAGTATATTAGGGACTTATAATCTATATATATAATTAATAATAATTCTATATATAGGAAATATGAATAATAATAGCAGAATTTAACTATTACTAGTAATTTGCGTTTATAGGTTCTATAGTTTTATTAGGCTTTTGTTAGTAAGAACGAATTATATAGAATGGGAATCTAGCTAATGGTTTGATTTTGCAGAACAACATAACTACCCATATATTTCAATATATCCATATAAAGCTAAATAGGTTCACTAACTATCAATCTATATATCTTAATGGAGTCCTCTACTAGTTTCTTTATTAGTGCGAAGGATAAGGCTTCAGATAGTCTCCAATACCATAGGATAGATCTAGTTAAGTAATATAATAGTTAGGGTACTTTAGCGCAATTTTTATCTATTGTTAGCAGGGTCCTATTGTGGCGATAAATGCTTAAACTCTAGTCTGATTTATAAATATTAGCTATTCCTTAATCTTCGTAGTGTAGTCCAGCTTAATTAAAGTAATGCTACTAATCTTATGAGTTTAACTTATAGTAATAATTGATACTAAGCTTAATTTAATTTCTTTTAAGACAACTATACTATTGCCTATAATAAGCGTAGCAATAGACAATACTTAATAAATACCTATTCCTCATCCTAGGTCTAAAACTTTATGAAAATATTATTAAAATAGATGTTAAGGGGCGCTATTTCTCCTTATTCCAATAGGATAAGCACTAATAGTTCTGGCTTTGGTTCTAGGATTAGACCTAAGAAAATTCTGCCGAACTTAGTTATCTAATAAGCGGATGCCTTTACACCTTATTACATTCTTATTAGTTATAATTAAGGGTATTCTGGAATATTAAAAGCATAGATGTGATAGTAATCCGGATAAATAGGGATAGACTAGTATATATACTTTAAATCCTATGATAAGTATGACCTGATGTGCGGATCTAATAAGTTTTTATAGATTTGCGTAATAGCGGAATTAGGGAGGTAGGAATCTGCTTGTTAATATTGTAGTAATTAATTATAAAACGATATTCGCCCTAAGGATCCTTATTCTTCTACACTAAACCTAGTTATGCTCCCTATTTGAATGCCACGCTATTAGCTATAATAGTGGATTTATATAATTTGACGTCTAACTCTTCTTATATTAACCTATCTATTTAGTACTTTTTAGTTAGATCCTATTGCTTTTAACAGCTTAAATTCTATGGCTTAGCTTCCTCTCTTAAATATGGGATGTGGGTATATAGATTAGTCGCCAGATAGTTGTCAGAAAAGCTTGGAAATAATACATAATATATATAGATTACCCGCTTTATCTCCTCCATATTAGATTCAGGTACGTTGGGGCTTAAACGAATAGATTCTTTATCCCACTATAGGTTAATATCCGCTATTAGCGTTATATAGTTAGTTAATAGGCGTTTAATACGCTTTTTAGTTGGAAATAACATTTGAGGTAGTATAGGGGGTTTAGTCTCAGGTTATATTAGGTCGGGTAACTCTGATTGTTTAACTGCAGAACTCAATGCGTGAAATAAATAATACTCTGCCTAAATATTATTAGCCTTTATCAAATGGGGTGTATGTGATATTAGCTATGCTGTATTAGTATCCCATAAATAGGAGAATCTAGCTCTAAAATCTATAATCTCAGTTTTATTATTTATTAATAGTAATAATAATATATCTGTTAGCTATATTTTAATAGTATGCCTAGGTCGGCGCTAGAGATCTAGTTTTTTAAGTTAGAAGAAGTAATAGAATTATTAGAAGATTAATTAGAATAATTAGAACTAGAATCTACTTCTTCTTTATTATTAACTAATTAGTCTTATCTAGTTAAATTTGTAGTATTAGTTACTAGAGATAAAATAAGCTTCTAATTAATAGATATTTCTATTTAGAAGCTTATAATCTAAATAGTATATTCTCCATAATAAATATCTCTAATCCATATTTAACCTACCGAGGGGTTAATAACAGCTTATATATTATATAACTATAGTATTCCTAGTAATAGTAGAACTGATTAATCTGAATCTCTAGAATGAATATATACCTAGATCTCGCGTTTGATGCTACAGGTTGAGATTTTAATCGCTACAAAATATATTATATTATACATTAATTCGCTAGCTATGCCTATATTCAGGTCCTTAAACCTAATTCTAGTAAGAGGATATCAAGTAAATCCATATTCCCTGACTAGATGAGGTAATATAATATTTTATTCGGAACCTTATTTAGCTTAAGCAGCTCGCATCAGCAAATAACAAATTAATAAAGAGGTTGATAATATGTATTTCAGGCGGAACGGGCGAGTAGCTTTATAATTCTTAGAAAATAACTAGATATTTAATTTCAGATCGTTAGTAGTCTTAATATTACCGGATTTATTAACAGCTGCCGCTATATTAGAGTTCATAACTGCCTTCTCTTTACTCTTGTGAGGTTTTTAAATAACTACTTGCTGTGATAATGCGCGCAACGTTTTTAAGACCTCAGGACTCAATTATATGAGGTCTACTAGAGATATCTCAAATATAATTTTAGTTCTGAATTTCCTAATATTAATAGGGAGTTAACCTTCCTAAGCTATAATAGTTGTTAAACTAGTATAACGCTTGGGTTTCTTCTTAGCTAGGGCTTTAGTAATGTTGTTAGTATCTACTCGATCCTTAATATTAATATATTCCCGCGAGTTAGCTCCTAGTATCCTAATAATACAGGCTTAATGAGTTGCCTTTCCTTTAGTTAGCTTGGTCTTTATTACTCGTTATATATAGGCTGATAGGCGTTATAGAATTATCTCTATCTATTTTCCCTGGGATTTAGAAGATCTAGCTTATATTACTATAGTATTAACTTCTAAGACTTATTTATTGGAATATAATATATTGTTATATATAATAGTTAGAATGGATACTACCTAGTTTAATAATTTGATAAATCTAGCCTAGTTTCTATTAGCTTAGAAATAGGTTTCTTCCTCAGCTATTATTAGAGAAATAATATCTTCTAGATTATCTAGCGGAGTAAACTCATAATATTAGCTATTAGTAATAATATCTATATAGTCCTAGGGATTTTTAGTGGGATTATTAGTTAGTATACTAGATAGTGGGGTAAGCTAATTCTATCTATAGTTGAGCGCTATATATAAGTATAGTTATATTAAATAAGTATCTATAATACCATAAGGAGTGTATATCTCTCTAGAGAAACTTTAGCTATGAGGAAAGATTAATAACTTTAGGATAGCTTATTCCTAGGGGGGCTAGATAATACTGAGGACCTTTTAGGTAATCTAGTTAGCAATATTTAATATTACCATATCCTAAGTAATAAATTTCACTATTCTAGAGCAATTTAGATCTATTTATATAGCTATTATTTGACTTCTTACGATCTAGCAGATTGGAGAGAATAAGGTCTTTTTAGCTAAAGTTAATCCCAATATTATAATCTACTTAATAACCTCCACCACAAGGGGCTAACTAATATAGTTACTAATTGCCATTATTACTAGTATTATTATAGCTATTATATAATAGCTATTGCTAGTTATTTAGATACTAGGGATTATTCTACTAGCCTTACTAGTAACTAGATTGCGGCATTAATAATATAGTCAATACAGCCTAGAGTAGTTAAGATAGCCAGAGCATATGCAGTTATAACGCTAGGAGAGATAGGAGACGAGGCTACAATAGCTATAAAACAGGATTAATTAAATAGCCACTATAGTTAGCTTAGATCAGCTATGACAGTTATATTTAGGTAAATTATTACGCTAATAGTTAATTAAGCCTATAACCTAGGTTTTAATAAGCAACTAAATCCTCTAGAATATAAGTTTAGATCATCTCAGCCTATCCTTTGTTATTAGTACTTCTCTCTTCTAGGACCTATTATATATTGCGGGTGAGGTTATATGCGGATTTTATGCTAGTTAATAATATCACTAATTTACTTAATACTTATTAGCAGAGATCTGCATTATGAAGCCTAGTAATTAACTAACGGACCAATTCCTTCAGAACAGCTTTCTCTAGTAAAATCAGAGTTATATATCTATTATTATCTTTATAACTAATTTAGTATAATAGCAATAGAGCTTAGTTATAATATAAGAGCAGGGCTTTAGATACCTCCTGCTTTAGTATATTAATATTATTAGTATTAGTTTTAGGGTTAATAATCTTAGTTAGGAACCTCTCTTTTAATACTTATTCTACTATCACTAGGTCTTACTAGGTAGCTAGATCCTCAGTAGCTCGTTCTATAATATCAGTCAGATAAGGGATACTATTAAGATAGGGAGCTGCCGCTCCCTCACATTATATATTAATAGTTCTAAGAACTTAAGACGCTAGAAAAGTATTAGGCTTATAGCCTACTTTTTAAAAGTCCTACTTCAAGTATATTAATTATTTTGATACTATAATAGAGCTATTAAATATACTATAAATAAGAGTAGAGAGGGGTAGTTCTGCTATAAATTAATCTTTAGGGGGAGTTATATTATTTAATATCTTAAATAATACTTAATCTAGTAATAATAATAATAATAAGTTCTAATTAGATTATAAGTAATATAGTCTTAATAGTAATACTAGATTATTAATACTGTCCTTATTATAATATGAAGTTGTGGACTCTTATTATAGTAGCCTTATTGGGGATATTTAACTTTAGTTCTACTGATAGGCGTTAGGGTATCTATTAATGAGGAATAGCTATTTATTAGCTGGGATAGTAGATCGTTTACTAGTTATAATAGCAGAACCCGGAGCTAAGAGGAATCCAAATTAAGGTGTTATTAGGTTAGATCTACTATCTGTAATATCTAGTTTACTATCTTCTAACTAATCAACGCGATTAGATATTATTAGGGATACCAGATTAGGTAATAATTATTTCAAATAACGAGGGTTAAGTAGGATAGGGGTACTTAGATCTAATGCGTAACGGAAGGGGGTTAATATAGAGGAATATCGTTAGGATAGGTGAGTGTTACGACCCGTTATGCAAGGATAACAACCAACCAAACCACCTAGGCATCAGACAGCTAGGGCAGGACATTTGTACTGCAGGATCACG
>JAXCEF010000763.1:0-16533 GCA_037178605.1 Colletotrichum euphorbiae | reverse complement strand
GCCCTTATTATATATTAAACTATAAAATCACCCTATAGGGGCTGAGTTTATTTAGGCTAAAGAGAGTTATCTCTAGAGCTACTAAATATCCCAATCTCAGTTAATAGTATTATAAAAGACTATAAAGGGTTATAAGGTCCTTAGATACTACTAGATATATACCTATAAGCTAAATAAGTATAATAAGCTTCTAAAAGTTAAGGTAAGACTTATAGTAAGAGGCGATCAATAGCCTTATAACTTTTATAACTCTTACATTACTATATTAGCTAGGATATTATTTAGGACCCTCATTACTATTACTAAATAATTTAATATAGATCTAATCTAATATAATGCTATTAATACCTTTATATATACTAACCTTAATAAAGAGGTCTATATAGAGATACTACTAGGGTATTAAGAGCCTAGAAGAGTGCTTAAGTTCCTGAAGGCCCTCTATAAGCTATGTAGATCCCCTCTTTTATAGTAGCGACACCTTAAAAAGGGTCTAAATGCCCTCAGTTTTAAGCAGATACCTAGTGAAAACTGCTATTAGCGCTATAGTAAGATCTTATTCTTCTTTTATATTAATAACTATATTATAGCGTATTCCCCTAAAGATTATAGTTATACTACCTTACTAATTAGATAACTATAGAAATAATATTATCTTGAGAGTAGTTAAGACCTATATTAGTTCCTAGAGATTAAAGTCCTTTAAGATTATCTAAATAAGAGGCTATAGCTATTATAGTTAGTATTTATTAATAAGTTAATAAAACTGCTAAATAACTATATTAATACTAACTTATAATATAATATCCTAATAGCTACTAAAGAGTTACTCCTACATAAAGAGCAAGCAACGCCTTAAGAGATTTAGCTATATTAATAAAAAGTTAGATTACTACTATATACTACTATAATAACTAAGCTAAATATCGCTTTTATAGTTAGTCGTCTTATGAGATTTAACTAAAACCCTAGCTTAAGGTATTACTAAGCAGCTAATTAAGCTATATAATACCTACTAAAGATATAAGGGCTCTATCTTAAGTATGGAGTAAAGGATACTAATGGGTTAGAGGTGGCTTTAGATGCTAGCTTTACTAATAACGTGAACCAAAAGAGCTCTCAAGCTTTCGCAATAAACCTATTTAGAGGGATAATAGCCTGGAGGGCTAATAAATTGTCGCGTGGCGTTGGCCTTTTGCACTGCTCTTCAGCACTGCCAAAGGGGTATATAAACCCGCACCTTATCCGCGTTTATATCCTGATCAATACAAGCACTTTTGCTTCCTCATATCCACGCTCTGCTATTATAATAGTTATGAGCCCAGCTCTTTCGCCTTAAAACCCCTCTGCTGCTCCTGAGTATCGTGGATATGAGTATTGGTTCAAGAAGCCCTCTTTAGCGCTCTCTTAAGTGCTAGGCTTCTTGAATCCCCCCTTCGGCGCTCCCTCTTTGGAGCGCTGCCCCTAGGCGCGCTCTTATGACGTTTTTACCTCCTATGTTATAAGGCGCGCCGCCCCTTCTTTTCCTACCTGCAACGCCCCTTCTAGCCTTTTGCACCTCGACACTTCTCAACCGCGATTTGAGGCCTATCTCAACGCCTTCACGCCGCCTCTCGTGGCCCGCGTGACTCTAGCGATTCGACTTGTGCGCTTTGAGGGCTTTGGAGCCCTCTTGAAGTCTGCTTGGAAGGGGCTTGGCGTTGTGGTTTACGCCTGCAGCGCCGGGTGACTGGGGGACACGTCATATACGGCCTATCTAGTGCACCCACGCGTAGGGGAGGAGGAGGGTATGGGTCCTGGCCCGGTATAATAGGTCTCCAGCCTTGGAGTTAGTCTCACCGCTACTTTGTGTGAGCAGCCTTCCAGCCTATTATATATATCCAGGCTAGCTACTGCGGCGGAGTGCTGACCACACCCTCGCGCGCAGGTAGCTAGGGCTATGGAGAAGTCCTCCGGATGCTGGCAGCCCAGAACAGCTTTACGGGACCAGCGGAATTGAACTCATGCTAGGCAGAGGAAGCTCCGCAGCCCGGGTAGGCGCTGGAACTGCTTTTGAACCGCTACGGCGTAGTAAGTATGCGTATCTCTAGCAGGCCGCCGGCAACGCTGAGCGGCGTGTTCTAGCCGGAACGGCTGGTCGCTTCAGCACATATGGAAGGATTGCGCCCCTCTTCGGGTGGGCTGGCGGCTTCAAAGCCGTTTAGTAGCCGCTTGGCAGCCGCTCGGGGGTGGGGAGGTCCGGCTTTGGCCCTTTCGGCCGCCCCTCTTTGAGCTGCTTTGTAGCCGCTTGGGGGTGGGGAGGTCCGGCTTTGGCCCTTTCGGCCGCCCCTCTTTGAGCTGCTTTTCAGCGCTCGGGGGTGCGGACTCTTCTCGGCCCTTATAAGCCCTTTGGGCACCTGTAGTGCGCAACGAGCGCATCTCTTTTGTATTTATATATATAGAGGAAGAGCCGCACAGCAGTCTCCTGCGGTGCGGCTGGGGGTGTGTCGCGTGGCGTGGGCCTTTTTCACTGCTCTTCAGCACTGCCAAAGGGGTATATAAACCCGCACCTTGTTCGCGTTCATATCCTGATCAATACAAGCACTTTTGCTTCCTCATATCCACGCTCTGCTATTGTGACATAAATAATAGATAGTAATAACTTCTACTATAGAAGCAGAGCTTTTAGCCTTATTATAAGCTATAAAGGAAGAACTATTTATAAGCTAGCTAATAACTACCTTATAAGTAAGCCTCTCTCCTAGAGGAGAGCTTTCTTATGTAGTTGTAATTAATTAGCCTTATAATAGCTTTAAGGTAGTTATCTAATATAATAATACCTAAATCATATAGCTAGTAACCTAAGAGATTATTTTACTATAAACCAAGTTATGCTATATTAATATCTATAACTATTAGCTATAATAAGAGATTTAGAATAACTATATAGAGGTTATTTATACTTAATTAGCTAAAATAATAGTAGATGGGATAATAAAGGCCCTACTAGCTACTGCCTTTGCTACCTTTATTAGCTAACTTAATCTCATAGATAAGAGCAACCTTCTTGCAGATAATAGGCATACTAAATTAGAGGCTGAAGCTCTATAAATAGCGTTACTCTTTCCTACTTACTAGGAGGTTTTAATAAGTATAATAGGAGCGATTTAAAGTAATAGATATACCCTCAAATAGGCTATATATAAAAGGGCCTATAAGTAGGGGATTTGAGATTTATAAAAGTAGCTATTCAGGCTATTTAGGCTATTTTAGCCAGTTTATCTAGTTTGGACCCTTTAGGCACCAACCTGAGGGGGCGTGTTGAACTGGGCGTATGCTGATGGGCGTATGCTAATGGGTATATGCTAATTTAACCCGAAATCTATCCCAACTAGTAGCTAGATTATAGGTACCTATATCTAGCATAGATTTTAGTAGAGACCTTTATACTAAAGAACTCACGAAATATGCACACTAATTTTCACCTAATTGATGCATAAAAGTCTGATATAAGTATGCATACTACTAGTGCCCTAATACTTCCTTATAAGTTTAGTCTTATAGAAGGCCGCCTTATATAAGATCTATTACTAAGGTATTAATCTCCTTATTACTTAATTTACTAGTAATATTAGTATAGTTCTTCTCACGCTTTTAATAGTTATAGTAAACCTTATAGAGCATAAGTATAGTTATTTTATTATTTTATTATATTAGTTACTTAGTATGAGGTATATCTTTAATAAACTAGAGAAGGATTATAAGAGTTAGTAGATTAGGGTTAAAGCCTGCAGCCCGGGCGCGCTTAAGGATATTATTAACTATATGCTTTGAAATTCCTAGAGCCTTAGTAACTTCCTCTATTAACTTACTACTAATATAGCTCTAGAGACTAAGAATAACTACCCTTATATAAAGAGTAGTATGCGCTATATTAAGGAAAAGAAAACTAGCAAAATTTAAGCGATTTTAATAATAGTTTTATTATTATTATAGCGGTTAAACTAGCTTGGGCCCTAGATAGAAAAAAAAGTAATATTATAGGGCGCCTAGAGTCTAAACTAGGGGTTTACTAGCACCTTACTCTCTTAGGTCTAGTGGCTACTGTTTAGGCTTAGCGTTAGGTCGCTAGCGTTAATTTGGGACTTGGCAGTTTGGGCACGAACTTTTGAAGCGCACCTCTGTAGATTCTATATGAACTTCTCCATGCCCTAAGTCTGCCACATACGACCATACCCATTGGAAAACTCGGGATCCCGTCCGCTCTCCCATAGATAAGCCAATGAGGGTCGGAGTAGTAGTCGGGTCGGTGACGACCGGCGAATGCCCGGTGTTGTATGTCTTGCAGTCTTTTTTGGGACCTTAATATGACGAGGGTGCTTTTTTCAATATAAAAGATGTCTCCTGTACTACCTGTAGCGAACTTGGTAGACCACAACCCCGTTATTGCCTTAGTCAGGAAGGAAAAGCAGCTGCTGAGCCTATTCTATCCGGTTTGCGCTCGCAAGCGACTGACTAATCGAAAAACATCTTGAAGCCCTCAAAGCATTGCCAGCTTCGCAGGACTCCCAGAAGGAATCTATTGTTGCCTTGATTGGAAGTTGAGCAAGTTGCTGATGAACGCAGGAAATCAGACTGTTGAAAATAACCCGCAAGCATGGCCAAGGTCCGAAGTCGACAATCATCAGAGTCAAGTGGTCCATTTTGGCGTTGGCCGGTCAAAAAGGTCACTCAGGGTGATTGCACCATATTCCCTACTTACGTGCAGAGAGCAGATTTAACCCAGGATCCAAAGCACCTCGAGGTCTTGAGTCGTAACGCGCCCTGTCGTCGATATCGTACCCTCCTCATCTGTATGATAATCAATCTTCTCTGTTTCTCACATACCAATCCGCACTCGGCTAAACCTTTCGTATGTATGTTGTTTCTCCATACGTATCAACTCACAAGAAGTGTCGATTTCAACAGTGCAACTGAGGAGAGAAAAAAAAAAGAAAGCAAACAGACTCCTCACGCCGCATTTTCTAGCTGTCCATTGTCAAAAGACACATCACGTCTCAGTCACATTTCTCAGCAATGAGAACGAGACATCAGTCACACACGGTGCGGGCCCTGGCACATCATAGTCTGCCGATAGGGGGAAAGGGGGGGGGGGGCTCGAGAACAGCCTTTATCTCGATGAGGAGAAGCCAGTCCTCGCCAGTAAGATGAGCATCCAGCGGACTCTCTGGGCCGACGCCAGAAACCTGGAGCTGCAGGAGGAATGACTGGATATGGTTCTTTCATTGCGCGTTCGATCATCAGGTACAATTGGTGAAGATGTCGGGATGGATTAGAGAGTTAGACGTTCTGTTAATATATTTATCACGAGGTACAGCTTTCTGCGGAAATTCCGAGGTTTTGGTAAGACAGAGTGCAGCCTTTCGGACACTAGGAGCGGTCGCAAAACGCTCATGGGCTCTGATGTCGTTGGATGACAGAGTAGATTCTGCGGTGTTTTCAAACAGCGGTGGAAAGATGGAACTTCAAATTGTTCCTCCACAGACGCACGACGTAAAAAGCCCGACATAATCATCTACAATCTCGCTCCCAACCGCTCTTCTCCCTCTAGCTCACATGCAACCTCGCTCGTCATCAAAATCGCCGTATCCTTCAGCGCCGGTAACCGGTACTTGTGGTTGACTTCCTGATACCTTGGGTCGCTCAGCATATCCACGAAGTGCAGAATACTAGGATAGTGCGCGAGCGCAATCTCGTCCCAACCGCTCCCATCCCCCGCTGTTTTCTCTCGCGGAGAACCGTTGAATTTGATATCCGTAACAGCCCCGACTATCTTGGCATTCCCGCCGTGCGAGGAGCCGATGGATGTGGCAAACGCCTTCCCGTATTCGAGGTACGACGCTTTCTTGCCTGGTTGGAAGGAAAGCAGGTTGAACATGGAAACGGCGCCTTTCGCTTCTTTACCTTGACCGTTGGAGAAAGCCCGGGCCCAATCTTTCAACTCGGACGAGAGCTCGAGGTTCTGCGCGGAGGACGTGGCTTGCTTGGTCTCCAGGACATCACTACTGACGTTGGGCACGCTGTGCGGCTCGGGGTCCAGCAGTTTACGATTCTTGGCCGCAAAGTCCTGGATCAGGCGCGACGGCACGCCGGCGGTGACGGTCCATGTGTGCTGGATGTGCGACTGCAGAGAGGACGGTAAGGCATCTGAGCCGTCCAGTATGAGGAGAAAATCCCAATGTATATTGCGGGCAAGTAGATGCTCGAGGGAAAATGTCGAGGGCACGATGATCCATCGGATTACGCGCGACAAGACGAGTGGGGAGATTTTAGCAGATTTGAGCGCTGAAAGAAATGATTGCTGCGCATTTGGCTGAGCGGGGTTTAGAGCGACGAGATGCAGAGTGCAGAGAGGCATGATTGCGATTATCACCGTTGTTATAAATAATCAGCATGGATATGAAGATGCATAGAATGCAGTGTGGCGGCAGTCTGGGACTCTGGGTAATAAATGCCGAGGTTGTTCACATTGTCCGCGTGCACTGTTGAGAAGCTTACAGTCCGTTGCATCGGTGGCTTCCCAAAACCTCAGAAAAGATCCGTGCGCTGCGCGAACATGTAAACTGCGCAGTCACTTAACCTTTTTAACGCTTTTAGCTTAGAACGTTAATATCTACCTTACCAATAGAGGGACAAATATATATAAAGTGCCTGTCACAAGTCCAATTGCGGAGATCGGCAGTGAACATCAACAGGAACACCGTTTACACCCACAAATAATGTTTTATGGGGTTTCCGCTGGTTGGTATGTCACAACCCAGTCAAGAATTATCGAATAGTGAATTTCATGCGGACAGTAAATTTACATAATTTGTTTGCGAGCAGCACTTTTTATAGCTGATAGCATGCCGAAAACTGGCAAGAGAATGCAAAGATGAATAATGAGCCGCTCAGAGCTCAATAGCGACACGAAGAGTCATTTATACCTCCTACAAGAAAGTATACAACACCTTTATCTGATTCGATCATATTCAGTAGCTGACGTTGATCGGAATCAATTTGATACCCGTGTTAGGGTTTTTGTCAGCGAAAGAATTACAATACAGTCCCTGAATAATGGTAATAGTTGGACATCTCTACTGCCCCAGGATTTACCTGATCGAGCTATCCTGCTCAGATATGATTAGTGTCTTACCCTAGCTAACCCTTGAACGCTAGCAGGGGCAAAGTCACACGCTAACAAACATTCAGGGGGTATATTGTAGTTCAGTCTTGGGCAATATGTCGGTCTTCAGACTTGTTAATCGTCCGTGGACAGGCTGCACCCCCGAAACCTCCCCAGAGCCATGCGTTACCACGACCTCGCTCGGCATGGTGCCGAGGGGCTCGAGGGTCTCCAGCAAGAAACCCTGTCCCATCAAGCAGCTGCTTTTTGGGCTTGCATCTGACTTTCTAGATTAAGTTTCGGAAGCATCTCCAGACAGGCAGGTGGTCAACGTGTTTTCCAAGGTAAATGTAATGTTTTGTCGACTGACTTCGAGGTTAGAATGAGAATATCTTCATCAATCGATAGATTTATAAGTCTGGTGCGCCAGCAAAGTTGTGAAAGATCCTGACACGCAGCTACAGAATATCGGGCCAGGGTCCACGACTATTGACTTTCTTAGCATTGCGGCACGTGGCGCAGTTTGAATGAACTCCTATCAATTGCTATGTCTTCATGTTTTCTTGGTAAGCCCTGATTCATTTATTTGAATTTCGGCACTTCATCTTTCTGTTTTCCGTCTCAGCCTATAAGTATTTGGGGCTGCGTGTTCGTTCGTTCATCGTAACTTGACAGCAGCCTCATACAATCAAAATCTCCCAACAAAAGCCAACGCCGCGACCACATTCGTTAATAAATCTTCAAACAATAACATGCGAGCTTTCGCGTTACTTGCTGTAGGCACCAGCGCCCTTGCGTGGACCACGATAGCCGCAGGCCTTCTCCCTCGTCAGGGATCGTCTGGCCCCTACTGTCCTCCTCGTTCGGCGACACCTGAGAAGCAGAGAGAGATCCTCGGGGAGTTTATTCAGGCTTTCTACGAAGAGAAAAATGCAAACAAAGCCTTGCTCAACCACGTTGCGGAGGACTACATCCAGCATAACCCGAACGCACTCTCGGGCCGAGAGAATACCCTCGACGTCCTCGCTCCGTTCCTCTCCCCGAACACCGTCAATTATACGATCATGAACCAGGGGATGGATAATAACACGGCATACATTCACTATCGCATGGATCTTGTCGGCGGTGGACAGCCCTTGGCTGTCGTAGATGTCTTCAGGTTCAATGGCACTTGTATTATGGAGCACTGGGATGTGGCACAGCAGCGGCCCGCGAACGCAACCAACCCCCTAGCGATGTTTTGATGCCGCGGAAAATGATGCATAGCGTATGAATTTGAAAATCTGAACCAAAATGACCAGAATTTAGTGCCACGCTACAATCAAACGAAAGTGCTCCGACTCAGGCGAGTCGTCAGCAGTCCAGTCAACGTTTCGAAACCCTGCCTTCTCTAATTTAGTCCTCCAATCGTGCTCGTGGGTCAAGGCATAGGTGCGGTCGTCTTCGAATCGCCACCAACCGTCAAGGAGACCGAAGACGCAGTCCAACCAGGCAAGAGGCCTCGTGAGCTCCAGTAGACAGACCATACCGTTGTCTCTGAAGACCAGCTTCTCGATGTTGACGCATGACTGCTGCAGATCCTTGGTCGCGTGGATGCAGTTTGAAGATACGACAAGATTGTACGACCGCAACATGTTTGCCGGGGGTGGCTTCTCGATGTCCAATGCGGTAAACTCCATGTTTGACTCAACCCATTGCTTGCCATAGAGTGCGCCCAATTTCTTTCGCGAAGCGTTCACGAGAGCAAGAGAGATGTCGGTGAAGGTGTAGGCGAATTCAATGCCGGACGCTAAGAGCTGGTCCAGAATTCGCCGCGCTGTCGCGCTGGTGCCCGCGCCGATCTCGAGGATCCGGAGTGTTTCAGTAGGACTACTTTGGAGCTGGGGTTTTGAGAATATCCCGCTGAGCATGTTGCTCAACATTGCGTTGCCCGTAAAACATAGGAGAGTTAATGTACACTTCTTCCAGAAGATTCGGGACCTCCTGAGATTGGAACAGCAGTTAGTGGGTCTGCGCGACGGCAGAGACAATCTGCCAGTCGAGATGCCGTTGTGTTCAGGAGCTGATGGTCCACACGGTAAGCCGGAAAGTCCTCCAGAATGCGTTCATACAAATCTTTGGAAGAGAAGGCAGTTGGGAGCGGTGCCTCTGTTCTATGTCGTCGCAACTGGCGATCCGGGGCCGAGACGATTCCCTCTTCTTGAAGAATTTCAAACAGTCTCCTTACCAATCTTTCGTGTTTGGACAAATACGCAAAGCTGGGCACCGGGTTCCCTGCTTGAAATGTTTTGATGTCACAGCCCAGGGTAGAGAATGCTTCCAAGATATAGACCAGAACCAGTGACCTCTGCTTTTGGTGGACTTCAAGATCGAACCCGGCGAATCCAGTTTGTTCCAGAAAATTGGCCGGTGACTTTCTTGACATCGTTGAATCCGGCAATTGCCCTCAAGAGCACGTTAGGGAACTCCAGACCCTACGCGGGTTGGTGCCGCATGGCTTCCAGTGTAGGCGGGATTGTCTTCCAAGCCATGGAGCCCATGTGAAGTCGTGGAGGCTCTTGTAAACTTCATTGGCAAAGACTCCCTCCTCAAGTGAGGGGGGATACGTGTTTCTGAGACCATGGCGTAAAGATCTTGAAGTGTGGTGTTTTCGTTGATAGCTTCAAGTCTCGGAATGTTTCCAAACAACTTCTCCATATCTGATCGAAACTGAATGGCACCCAGAGAGTCTAGGCCAAGATTTCCAAGAGGCATGTCCAGTGGGATATCGCTAGAGCAGTCTAAGTGCTCGGACAGTAGGCCGTAGAGGGCGGTATCATGCTCAGACATGGCAAGACTCGTTGAAAAGTCCTCCGGCTTGGATGGAAACAAGTGATGATTGCTCGGTCTCGTCAGTCGAGACGGTCGAGGTCGGCTGAGATAGGGTGTCGGTCGAGCCAAGTGGGGATGAAGCTGAACCATCTCCGCGCTCCATGCCTCCTTTGGGGCGGCCAATGTATAGCAGATTGCCGACGCCAAGAGTAGGCTCTTCGACGTTGTTCAAGCTGCTGCTCGGGCTAGATGCACATGAGGATTGAGGTGTAGCATCCGACCGATCCAGGTTCCGCACGCGGTTTCCATCCCCAACATGAGCTATCATTGGGGCATCAGCCTTCTCCAAGACTTATTGCAATAATCGAACAGGAACTTGGGTCAATCTGGCGCCAAGAATGGAAAGCGACAACGTCTTTTCGGCTTCACTGAAGACGAGAATGTCGCAAAAGACTGTCCTGTTGTGCTTTTGCTCCGCAGTCGACAGAACAATCCATGGACCATCGGGACGCGACTTTGACTTCCAAGTGGAAGCATGTGGAACGATGCTATCGAATCCACCGCATATGTAGACAGAATCGCCTGAAAGGCTTCCCAATGTGCCGGCGTGCATCTCCGCCGCAAGCAAGAAGTTGTCGAAAAGGGGTGGGATGATTGCCGCTCCAGCACGACATTGAGACAGGATGGGAAGGCGCTCAATTTTTGGCCACTGCCTCAAGCCCTCGCGATGCTATCAGCCGGATGCCAAAATAGTCATCGTCGTAATTCGCCACCCTGCTCATCATCTTCTTCACGTAAACACCTTGTGCAATGGATGCATTGCGATCGTCGAGCAACTCATCGCAACGATCGACAAGACGGCGCAGAAGCGTTTGACTAGCTCCAAAGTGGGAGAACTGCCGTCGTTGGAGTCCAATGGTTCCTGATGCTAAGAGCCTGATGGACTGATCGGTTCCATCAGATGGTGAGAAGCTTTCCACAACGAATCCGCAGCTCAATGTCGTCTGCCTTCGCAAGCTCAATCGGAGATGTCTTTGTACATCAAGTCCGAACGGTGCATGCAGCGTCATTTGACATAGCTCTAACGGCACAGAAGATAAGTCTTCAAAGTCGGCAGACGCCGGAAGAAGCCTGAAAGCGCGGGCAGCCGACTCTACGTAGACAGACCCAGGAGCCAGGGTGTGGCCAAAAACCTCCCTGCCTCGCACGAAGAGGGCATGTTCTTCGCTTTGCTGATTAATGGAAAACTCGAACTTATCATTGTTCTTGGGACCCGCACCTCCAACATAGGATATCAGATCCAAAGCTTCTCGAGGAGCTGGCAACTGGCCTCGACTGCCGCACTCCGAAAGCGCATGTCTCTCGACGAATAGGAGCCAATGTTCGTTCTTATCAAATTGATAGGGAGGCAGATCCATCTGAGAGAAAGAGTTCTTCTGGGCATTGTGATACAGCCAGAACTGAACCGTATTGCTTCGTTCCAAAGTCCGAGGACGGTGTCAGCAAGGGCGTTGATCGCTGCCGTGCTGTCGAGTCGTGTTGCATAGAAAGAATGAGATAATCTATCACGTGATGGTAGATCCCCTAAAGCTCGACGAGCCATCATGATTGCGGTAGATCCCGGGCCAACATCCAGAAAGACACAAGAACCCAATTGGTTTTCTGTTCTGGAGAGAGCATCGACAAAACAAACTGGCTCGCGAGTCTGCCGTGAAACGAGCTCGGGTTTGACGTTATGCCAGCTGCCGCCAGACTCGGAGCAAGCTTCGATGGGAATCGAGCCAGTGCGGAAATCGAGTCCTTGAAGAAGGCGGTGATATTCTGGCAGAATGTCGTCGGCCAGTTTTGAGTGAAATGCGTGGGTAACAGCGAGGCGCCTGGTAGAGACGCCTTTCAGAGCTGCGGCCTTCTGGAATGCACGTATTTCCTCCTCGGTACCGGCAACAACTTGCTGCATGGGTGCGTTGTGGCATGCGATGTCTACCTTGCTATCCCCTAGCGCAGAGAACGCGATTTCTCGTGTATGGGCGACATCCGCATCCACGCTGAGCATGCAGCCTCGCTCCACGCTCCATTGACTTTGTATGAGCAAGGCACGTCCTGAAAACCGCTTCAAATCGTCGCGAAGGTTGAGGACACCGCTGACGCAGAGTGCTGTGAGCTGACCGAACTATGGCCTAACAAGGAGGCGACCTCGAGCCCGGCGTCGATCCATGCTGCAGCAACCGAGTATTGCAAAGAAAACTGCATGCAATGAGAAACCACGAGGTCTTCGATGGGATCCGCATGGAAAAGGTCGGGAAATAACGAGGGGAAGCCAAGGGCTTGCACAGTTTGGTCACACCGATCCAAATGGTGCCGCAGCAAACGGAAGCTGAGGTACACGTCATGGTCCAAATGAGCACGGCGGCCTGACTGACCAGAAAAGAGCAGGACCACGGGCTTCACGGCTCCTTTGGGGCTACTCGGACTCGGGGCTGCATTGATTTCAAAGCCCGAGTCTTCTGCTTCCACTAATGCCCGAAGACGCCGAGACGTCGGTATCGTTGGCATAGCCGCCTCCTGAGTGCACACTGGAGGTGGTGGGCAAACAATCATGGCGGCGTTTGCACCCGACGCACCGTAATTGGTGACCAGTGCTACTGGAAAGGCCTCTTTCCACGGCATCGGCTTCAGAGGGATCTCCATGCTGGCTTCCTCTAGCAGCGGGATAGATGGGTTGAGCGAGGAGAAGTTGGCTTGAGGGGTGATGAGCCAATGCTTCAACATCAGAAGGACTTTGACAAGAGAAGCGACTCCGGAGGCTGCCTCGCTGTGTCCGATGTTTCCTTTCACTGAGCCGAAGCGTAAGGGCGATGATCCGGCCTGAGGCTCTCGACCGAAAACTGTTCTGATGCTCATGCATTCGACTGGGTCCCCTTTCTGTGTGCCGGTGCCATGGGCCTCGACGTAGGAAACGTTGTACGGTTCAAGGTTCGCTGAACGCAGAACGCGGTGATACAGACTGCTCTGAGATGCTGACGACGGTGATGTGATGCACCGCGTACCTTTGCTGTTATTCACAGCAGAAGCCGCCAACACGCCGAGAATGCGGTCGTTGTCAGCCACCGCTGCCGACAGCCTCTTCAGCAGTACAAAACCTCCCCCATGACCCCTACGATAGCCGTCAGCCGCGGCATCGAAAGGGCGACACTGTCCCGTCTGGCTAAGAAATGACGCCCTGGCTAGGTTCTGATGTGCTCGACCGTTCGTAGTCACCAGATTCACGCCCCCAGCTAGAGCCATGGTGCATTCGCCTGACTGAACTGCCTTCATTGCGGTATGAATTGCTCCACCAGATGACGAACATGCGGTGTCAATGACAAGAGATGGGCCAGTGAGGCCGAAGAAGTGGCTGATGCGGCCGCTTGCGAAGGAACGCGCGGTACCCGTAAACGAATATGCAGTAGGGGGCCGGGAGTTGACATGGTCCTCGTAGTCTCCAGAAGACAAACCGAGATAACAGCCAACGTCGTATGTCGAGGAGGACGACGCGCTAAAATGCCCGGCAGACTCTAGTGCCTCGTAAGCCAGATGGAGGGCAAGTCTTTGTTGCGGATCCATGTATTCTGCCTTGCGAGCCGACTTGCAAAGGAGACCACTGTCGAAGAAGCCTGCGTCTGAGAACATATCGCTTGTGCACTTGCTGTTCCGGATCACCTCCCAGAACTCTCCCGGTGAGTCAACGTCGGAGAATCGACAGGAAAGTCCGACAATGGCGATGGCGTCTTTGGGGTAATCACAGCGTGGCAGTTTGCTCGATGTTGACGGAACAATTTTGAATGATATGCCTGCCAGGGCTGAGCGAGGAAAGCAATCTACAAGGCCGAGCTGGTAGAGGGCTCGAGGGGTTTTCGATGGGGTGGGCTTGAGGCGTCTCGATGATCGCTGCAACGGATTTCGTAATAATGGAGTACCAGTCGACCTCCTCCATCAGGATGGACCTCAACACGGTCTCGAGAAGTAAGGAGTCATCAGACTTGACCTCTCCGTTGACCATGTGGTAAAGCGGCACCAGCGGTGTCTTTGCTTCGGAAATTGTAATATTGGCGCAGATTCGCAGAGCTGTAGGAGGGTCCGTAGCGCGGTTGCATGAACAGCGTGATGGTAGCGTCCCGTGAGGTCGATTTCCTTTGCTATGGCTCCTTTTTCCTCGAGATGACGGATCAAAGATGCTACATCACTCTGCGGGACCGTAATCGTTACGCTGTTGTTGTCCATGCCAACACCAACATAAGCCTGCGTGTGGGTTAGCCAATCAACTCATTACTCTCGAATCTGCCCAAATGGGTATCAGGCGTTAAGGATGATGATAAGACGAACCTTTGTGAAGATCTCAACTACTTCCTCAAATAACTCACCGCTGTTTTCCCCAACAGCTCCAGCCCAGCGTGCACATACACAGACAGTCGGCTGCTCAGAAACAATCTGGTCGAGGTCCACGAACGCGGCGCTACATAAAGCCAGCCTCACGGTTACAGCGCCCAGTTCGCCCAGTTCCGTAAAACTTGTGGCGCAGGCCATTGCACAAGCAGATAGCAGTCCGACACATAGTCCCTGAATGCCACCTGTCTTCAAGCCGTCCAATGCCTTTAGGTGAGCATCTACTTGACTGCCCGCGTAAAAGTTGCCACAGCAAGTAACGTCCCACACCCACTTTTGGCCACCCCAAAAATGCCTCACCGCCATGATGACCACCAACTTCAATCTTCCACAACTTCACCAATTTTACTTCAATCGCTATCAACTTTCATCTATATCTTCTTTTAATCAAGATGCCTCAATATACTGAAGATAATATCAACCAGGCTCTTGAAGCTATTGCAGATAGTACTAGCATAAAGAAAGCTGCACTTAAATGGGGTATACCACAATCGACGCTAAAAAATCGTATAAAGGGTCATCAGGCAAGAGATATAGCCTTTTCAGATCTGCAAAGACTTTCTACAAGCTAAGAAAGTCATCTAGCTGAATGGGTTCAAATCCAGGCTACCCTAGGCCTACCTCCAACCTATCAATAACTTAAGTGTTACGACCCGTTATGCAAGGATAACAACCAACCAACCCACCTAGGCGTCAGACGACTAGGACAGGACATTTGTACTGCAGGATCACGGGAACACCAGGGATGCCCACGGCACAGAAGAACTATAATACAAGTTACGTGATAATAAGATAAAGAATAATCAGTAGAGCGCAGAAGGAAGCGCTCAGTAATCAGTTAGTCTTACCAACTAATCGCAATCACTAATACATAGAGGTAATCACCTAACAGCAGGACCAGGGACTATTTGGGACTTATATATAGTATAAACTTGGGACTCCCAGGAACAGACTTCTATAGCTCTTTAGCAATTAACTTTATAATTACCCCAATAGGTACTCTCAGCCTCATCTTATACTACAACCCCCTTATAAGAACTATAACTAATTACTATACTCCTAAAACCCCAAGAGTTATTTAGTAATATAGTATAGTAAGACCATACTATTAACCTAGCGTTATCCCTCAGCTTCTATTAGCAGAACCCTACTATCAGATAGCTAACTATAACACTTTAATTACTCCTATTCAGTAAGTTAACCTTTAATGCTACTAAATAGTATAAGATAGGAATTATATTAACTCCTAATAATAACACGCAGCAAGCTAATAGTACTAGGAACATATAACCTATAGCCCTAAGACCCACAAATAACTAATAGGCCCAGATAGCCCCTATAAATACCTAAGAAATAATAAGCCTTTAATAGATATATAATATAATCCTCTAGCTCCAATAGGAAAACGCATAGCTAGCTACCCAACACAGACCCAAGGCCAAATACCCAGAACCTGCTCTATACTCAGGAGAGCCAGGAACTCTTTAAGGATTTCTCACCTACACCTAAGCTTACCTTCATTACTATACCGCCTCATTTCAAGATAAAACCACAAAGGTTCACTAAGCTGCATCCTTCCTCAGGGGAGATACCCTCACCTAGTTTAAACCATTAATAAGGGACTAACTAAGTAAACTATATAACTAATAAGATAAAGAAACTTAGAAAGTATTTAGGAAGTATAATAAGTTTAAGAAGAAACTTTAGAAAGCCTTTAGAAGCCTAAATAAAGAATAAATTGCTAAATACAAACTCACTAATCTCACATAGAAAGGATTAGCTAGTAAATATACTACTAAGTTCTAGTAGATTTTATCTAAGCTAGACTGGGGAGAAGAAGCCCTGATAGCTAAGTTCTACTAAGGCCTAAAGAAAGAAGTTAAGGACGAGCTTGCATAACTTAACTACCCCAAAGAACTCCACTAATATATGGATACTGCAGTTAAAATTAATAACCGCCTCTATAAACAACGCCTTAAACGCAAAAGATAGTCTACTTGGAATAATAAAGTAGGATAAAATAATAATAGAAAAAAGAGTAACCTATACCGACCTAGTAACAACCACCGCGCTAAATAAACCTCTAACCACAGGTATAACCCTAGGGCCCCTTAGTATACTACTGCCTATAGATACTATAGTGGACCTATAGACCT
>JAXCEF010000762.1:0-16545 GCA_037178605.1 Colletotrichum euphorbiae | reverse complement strand
CTTATAACTATATACTTATAGTATAGCTATAAGAGTTTCTTACTAGGCCTAGGGCTCTTATAGTTTGCTATTAATAACTAAACCTTATTACTTACCTAATACCTCTCTATAGGGGACCTTCGCCTATTTATATTTTCCTTACTCTATTACTAAGCTGCTACTATACTAGCTTAAATAAAACTCACTATATCCCTAAGCTTACTTATTAGGAGGGTAGCTACTATTTACTCTATAGTAGGTATATTAGGTTCCTCTTCTATAACTAGTATGAGGTTAGTATAGTATCTATATTTTAGGAAGAATAGGGAGAGTCTAGTTATATTACTAACTCTATTCTTAAGCGCTAGTTAGGTAGCGGGGAGTAACTTTCTCTAGTCGTCCTAGGCCTATATTATATATACCTATAAGATAGCTTAGATTTCTTAGTTCTATCTTTCTATCCTACTATTAGTCTATAGGTATTATGCTATACTTAGGAGGCAGGTTATTCCTATAAAGCAGCAGAACTTAGCCTAGAAGTAGCTTACTTAATTAGTCCCCTAGTTACTAATAATACTATGTGGGAACCTATAAAAGCGGAAGTAGCAGGTTAGGAAGCGTTTAGCGCAGGCCTCTACCTCTATAGTCTCTATCTCTTCAAATACTATAGACTTACTAAGCTAGTCCGCTATTACCTATAGGTAGTAGCTATTAGTATCCTTTATAAGTAGTAGGTCTATAATAAAGTCTATAGAGAGGTTGGAATATAGCTAGTTAGGTACTAGTAGGGGCCTAAGGAACCCTTTCTTCACTTATCTCCAGATATATATTCCTCTATATATATTATAGTTCTATATAAACCTTCATATAGTTTGAGACTAACCTAGCTAGTAGAGATATTAGCTCACTATCTTAAGGGTGCTATTACGACCTAGGTAGGTAGTTATGCTTAAGTTATAGCTCTACTAGATAATCTTAGTGTAGAGTGCTCGTAAGGGGTTATTATTATCCTCCCTATTAGGCAGCTATAGCCTCCCCTAGAAAGTTAGCCTCCTAAGGTTATTAATACTATATTTACTAAGCTGAAATTTTGCTCTAATATCTAGTAGGAAGCTATATAGCTATTAGGTAACTGCGTTATAGGCTGCTTTATAGGTAGCGTTATTCTTTATTATCTCCTGCTATAGTATTTATAGCTCTAGGTCCCTAGTAAAGATTACTACGTCTGGGGTATCTAGGATATCTAGGTAGCTAGCTAGCGCCTAGTTCCTCCTCACTAGGGGGCTAGCTATAGGGTCTCCTTAGGGTTATATATAGTTGGGTATTAGCTATAGGACCCTTCCCTACTTCTGCTTGTTATCCCACCCCTAGGGCGCATCCTGCTCCCATTAAGAGAGGATATTAGGAGCTATTACCTCCCTATTAGGGTAGTACTTAATATAGAAGTTATACTAGGATAACTTCTCCGCCTACCTACTCTAATGTTCCGTGAGGCGTTACTTTTTTACAAAGTATTCTAGCCCCTAGTAGTCTATTAATACCTTAAAGATAGGAATACTATGCAGCTCTACTCTCTATGCATAGAGATAAAATAGAACTACTAGTAGCTCTTTATTATATATAGAGTAGTTATATTTTACTAGTAATAGCTTCCTTAAGTGAAATACTACTAGGCGCCTAGTGCCCTCTAGGTTAGCTTAAGAGAGCACTCCTCTAAGAGTAAACCTAGAGTAGTTAGTCTCTACTACTATCTTATCCTCTAGATTAAACTAGTAGAGAACTAGTTAGGTACTAAATAGCTACTTAAGCTCCTCAAATGCCTTATCTTAGTCCTTCTTCTAGCAGAATACTATATCTTTCTTAGTAAGCTATATTAGTAGCTTAATAATCTCCCTATAACTAGGTATAAATATACTATAGTATTTAGTAAACCCTAGGAAGCTCTAGACCCCTTTAGGTGAGGTGGGAGGTAGCTACTTAGCAATCGCCTAAAGCTTCTCGGGATTATAAGAGAGGCCCTTCCCTATTATTATAATAAACCCCATATACTTAACCTTTTTAACTAAGAACTCGCACTTTATAGGATTAAGGTTAAGTCTAGCTGCTACTAGCCTCTAGAGAACCTCCTAGACCTTTTTCTCATAGTCCTTCTTTATCCCATTTAAGTAGATTAGTATATTATCTATATAGGCTATAATAAAATTATCTAAGAAGTCTTATAGTATATTATTTATATATTATTAAAAATTAGCGGGAGCGCTAGTAAGGCTAAAGGGGTATACTACCTACTTAAATAAGCTATACTAGGTGTAGAACGCTATTCTCTCCTAGTGCCCCTCTATAATGCGCAGCTTATAGAAGGCAGCTACTATATCTAACTTTATATACTATTTAGCTATACTAACGCGCGTAATATCTTAGAGATTAATAGTAGGGGGTAGCAGTCCTTCTTAGTAATTACATTTAGGGCCCTATAGTTAATATAGAAGCAAATATCTCCACTTAGCTTCCTCATGAAGAGCACTAGGGCACTAGCTAGTAAGCTATTAGCCTAAATAAATCCCTTATCTAGGAGGTCCTATAGGGTATTCTTAAGTAGTAGTAGTTCCTCCCATAATATACTATGAAAGGGTCCCTAGGGGAGTAGTAATTCCCTCCCTATTTATACTAGGGATAAGGTTAATCTAGTAGTCTACTCCGGGCTGGCTGGGGGGGAGTAGGTAAGCCTTATTTAGGTTAAATAAGCTGGGGAACTTCTCTAGGATCTAAGCTAGTACTCTATATTATTAGTTCTCCTTTAGCTTTAGGTTAAGAGCCTTCTTAATATCTATAAGGCTAACTACCTAAATTTATACCTCTATAGTGCCTCCCTAGTGCTTACTCTACCTCCTTACTAGGTATTAATAGATTATAGAGAATAGCGTAGTATCTAGGAATCTTATAGCCCTTATCTCTATTATAAGAGTTAATTCTTTCTGCTCCTTTAGGTATAGCTAAATATAGCCCCAGCTATAGCGCACCTAGTAGGCTATAGTATTATATATAACCTTATTTTGCTCTATTTATAGCTATCCTAATAGGATCTCTAGGTTAAGGCCTTCTACTATATATATAAACACGCGCTAGATATAGCTGCTCGTCTCTAAATTAAAGGCTACTACGCCTAGGGCGTTACCTAGTAAGGAACTGCTGAGGGTATACCTCCTTATAAGTTGCTGCTTTTTCTTAATATATAGAAGGCGGAGGTATTAGGCTAGGGACTAGCTAATTATTATATAAGTATTACTACTAGTATTAACTAAGGTATAAGCTAGGTATTATTTATTAACTCTAACTTATATAATAGTAGGTTTACTATCTACTAGCTACTCTATTTTATATTATTCTTAACCTAATATCTCCTCCTTAATAGGCTCTAGGGCTTGATTTTGCTCTAGAGTTAGTTTTTTCCCGACTCCTTATTATCCTTAGAGGGGTATATTTCTACCTAGTAGTCCTCCTCTTCCTCTCTATTAGTAGAGTTAACCTTTAGGGTCCTAACTTTAGCGATTTTTAGTGGCTAGTTATCCTTTATAGAGTAGCGCTATGCGATATAGCCCTTAACCCTATTAGTATAGTAGATATAGGTATCTTTAGGGCGGGCATCCTTATCCCTTTAGTAATAGGGATATACTAAATAACTATTAGAGGATGACTCTAAGTCCTATTAGGGGCAATATTTCTGCTTCGCCCTTAAGACGCATATAGCCCTAGTTATATAGGTATCTCTATTAGCGTCTTTAGCTGCTAGCTTCTAGTAGGGGGCTTAGAGATAGCTCAGAGCCTTCTAGCATTCAACCTTCCAAGCAATATTCTAGACTTTTAAGAGCTACCCGCCATAGTTAGAAGGTAGGTTAATAGTAATTAACTAGTCTCTTAACCTAGGGGTGAGGGTAGCCTCTAGGAGGGATATCTGGACCTAGTTAGGCTAGTTGCTGCCCCCCGTATCTACTAGGGTCTACTTGAATCTCAGTAAGAAGGCTGAGAGGGACTCTATCTCTCTCTACTAGAGGGTTTATAGTTAAGCTACTACTTGAGGCTATAGGTTATAATCCTTCTAGGTTTAGTTGAGGTAAGCTATAAAATCCTTAGCATAATATTTTCCTCTCTTACTACCTGCTCTATAGAAGGTAGAAACTATTAGTTGGGGGTTAGTATTTAGGTCTAAATTAATAATATATTACGCCTCTATATCTATGGGGTAAAAGACCTAGTTAATTATGAGAATATATCTTATCTATTATACCTATAAGGTATATTCTCTCTATTAACCTAAGAACTTTAGGGGTAAGAGTAGTAGCTTCTAGGTTACTACACTAGGTATTACTAGTAGTCTACTAGTAGTAGTTATCTGGGGGGGCGTAGCTAATTGCTAGTTGCTCCTCTATAGCTCCTGTATTTACTGCTAGAGGTAGTTTAATACTATTACTAAGTTAGTATATAATAGCTCGCCTTAGCTATTAACTATTAGGTTATTAACTATCTCAGCAACTAGTGGGGAGCGGCGCTCAACCTATCTCTCGTCGTTATAGTAGTAAGCTTTAAATATGCGAAGGGCTGGACCTAAGTCTATGCGATAAGGGGTGGCATAATACTATTTATTTGAAGCTGAAGAGGGAAAAGGAAGGGTTTTCTGCTTTAGCGCGGTTACGCTGGGTTTGTGGGTGGCCACTGGGTGGGCCCCAAGAGCGGTGAATCTGGGCAGAAGCCCAGATGGTTCTAACCGGGCGTAGCCCGTAACAGTTAAGAGCTAAAAATACTATAGTTATGGACCTTAATGCCCTATTTACAGGCCTATATATACTAAAACTTTTAATAATTAAGGCTGAATTATAACTTATAAAAGCCTAACTAGAAGTAGTACTTAAAACTATTAACTATTTACTACTAAACGAAAAGAAGCTCCTCGCTATAATTCTAGATATAAGGGAAAAGGCTCTGGCCTAGGAGTTTAATTACTATAGCTCTATCTACCCTTCTATTGCCCCTCTATAGATAATTTAAACTATGCCTCACAAAGCCTAGTAAGTAAAGGAAATCTCTATTCAAAGGGGATTAGAAAGGGATATTATTATTATCTTGAAAAGTAGACTTAATAAGGGAATCCCAGAAGGAAGTTATACGTCCTACTACAACACTTTCTTTCTTATATATAAGAAGGACTTTAATATAAGACTAATTAACTTAGTAATAAAATTAAATAGCGTTATGATTTGAGATATAGCCTTACTACTTTTAGTAAATAAATTTTCAGAAGACTTTTTAATATGTTAACTATTATCTCTATTAGGTGTTTTCTTAAGTTATAACTAAGTTCCCCTTAATATTAAAAGCAGACATATAATAATATTCGTATTACTAATTAGCTTACTATATATATATTGGGAAGAGCAGGAGCATAGTGGGGACTGCAAAGATAGCAAACAACACAACACTACTTACGAAAAGATAGGAATAATAAAAGTAGGCTTGAAAGATGCGCGTAGCGATTCGCAGATCTAATTAGAAAGAATAGGAAGAATTGGGTTTAAAATAAAAGAGATATTATAGGTAATCATTTATAGGATTATGAAGGTATAAGCCTCCTGAGGCTAAAAAAAGGCCATAGATAATAGCAATAATAATAATAATAAAAAAAGCGTGCCCTTGCTCCTCCCCTCCCTATATTATAGTCTTCTGCTTTTTAACCCTATAGATAGTAGGCCTGCTAACTAAATAGCTAAGCTATCCTGTCCTATCCCAATCGTCCCCTCAAGGCTTACTGAAGGACCCCTATAGGGAGTCTTAATAACTAATTAAAAATAAAGGAAATAAAAGTAATACTACTATATAGAGCCCTATTAGGAGACTTATTTCACTTTCTCCTTTGCGGTGGGTAGTCTTGCTATAAAATGGGGCTATTATTAGCTTTTACTTTCTACTTTAGTTTATATTTTAATATTTGCCTCTCCTTCTCTAGCTCCTCCTTATATGCCTTATCTTATTCTAAGCCCTAATATAACTGAAACTATCCTCCCTATTAAGGTGGATGCGAAAAGTTATAGTAATATGCCCCCTTAGGTGTATTCTATTTAATCTAATCCTACTAATCTACTTATTATTATATATAGTCCTCACAATTATAATTATGCTTATCTAAGGCTTTAGGTTAATTAGAGTAGCTTAGTAGGTCTATTAATAGGGTCCTAGAAGGCTTTATAGGTCTTGGCATAGGGTTGGGGCTTTATAAATATTGATCTTCAATTTAGCATCTAAGACAATTAAGCTCTCTATTAGATATTTCAGATAATAGCGAATTTAGCAACTATGGTAATATAGATATAGGCCCCGGCGTAAGCGCAGATGGGGGCAGACTGCAATGACTAGAAGGGGGGTCCTGAGTTAGAGAAAATATAATATTACTATTACTACTAATAGGAGGCTAACTATCTATAGGGGTAGATATAATATAAAGCTGGGGGAAGAATAGTGATTTTTTAAAGTCTTCCTGGGAGATATTAATATCTCTTAGTGCTAACCCACTTTTAATAGGTATATTATAAAACTTCAAAGTAATAGTAGAGATATACTAATCAACTAATAGGATATTAGACTCTAGAAAAGCAGTGGGATCCCTCTAGACTATTTAGTTATACTGAGGCAATAGGAAGCCTTCTTAGATAAATACCTAAGCTTACTTAATATATTAGAGTCTGTATATAAAGCTATTTTATCATTGTGTAGAGTTAATAATATACTAGCTAGTCAATAAGATTTATAGTAACTAACTAGGGGCTTCTAATACCTTATATTACTCTTTGAGCTTTTTTATAGTATCTATAAACCTCTGGTTGTTTTATAAGTTCTATGCTGAATCCTAGTAGTAGCTGCGGCTCTGTACTTAGTTCACTATAATTGATGCCTAATATGTGTTGCTATAATATAGGAATAAAATAACTATAGTTGTATTATAGATCTCGTTTTTTAGGTTTGGGTCTATAGCTTCTACTAAAGTCTTGTTGGGAGTTTCACCTAGTACCTAAGGTGTGCTATAAGGAGGGATGTAATGCTTATAAGGAAAGCCTCTAATTACTATATATAGCAACTCAATAAGATTGCAACTATCTATGTTTTATTCTAAGATGAAGGTCCCTTGCGTATTATAGATATTAGATAAATAGTTAGTATAATCTGCTATAGTAATCTATAACTCTTTGCTATATTATACTACTAGATAATTTATAGACTTATTATTACCTCTAATATACTAGGGCACTACAGGAACAGGGTTATCTTTATTTAGTATAGGGTTAGGCTTAGGTCTAGTATACTTAAAGTTAGCTATATTATTATAGTAGTTATAGTAAACTTAATTATGAGGGAAGAGTGTAAGGTTAGGTGATATTAATAGCTTTATAGACCTAGGCATATTAATATATTATATTAAGTTAATTAGTTACTATTACTTATTTATTCTTAAAAACTACTTAATTATATCTCTTATCCTAGCATTCTAAATAGTATTAAACTCTATTAATAGCCTCATCTCTTTAGTTTCTATAGCGTTATCTAGTTATTAGGTCTATAAATCTCCTATACTAGGGCTAAGAGAGTAAATATATATATTATTAGGCGTAGGGGGCTTTTAATCTTTGAAGTAATAATTATACTTCTTTTCCTACTTTAATTGCATTTCTAAGCTCTTTTCTTTAAGGATGCTATCCTTAAGTTTATAAGCTATATCTTAGTTAAGCCTATCTACTTTAATTAATATCTAGTATCTATGGGTTAGCTTTTTGTTAGTAAAAGTAGCTAATAATTAATTAACCTAATTAATCTTTCTCGCTATTAGTAGTTCTTTTATTAGTACTGAAATCCTAGTCTATAAGAACGTCCTAACCTAGTTAATAAGATATAAACCCGATATTTATAGTAGAGGGTATATATATATAGTAGGTATAAGGCGTAGTTATTATATAAAAACTTTGGAAATATTGGCTCCTTAGCTTTATAAAAGGCTTATTATAATAAAGACTATTTGTTGGGATATTCGCCCATCCAGACCCGACCCAACTATCGGGCCCGTGGCCCAGCGGGCAGGAACGGGATTCAACTATAGTAGTTATGTGACCTCAGTCACCTAATATAGTAGTCATGTGACCTCAGTCACGTGACCTACCTCATCAGTCTACTATATTGTTCCTTATTCCGCTTGCTACCCTTCTAGATACCTTCTTTCCTCAGACATTATTAATATCACCCTATTTTCAAGTTCTATTTTATCCCCTACCTTCTAGTACTAGTCTTTATGAGACTAATACTAATTAGTAATTAAATTTACTATTATACTACTTAAATACTGCGAAATTACTACAGATCAGTAAGATTAAAATAGACTACTAAAGAGACGATATCTAAAACCTGACGATCCTAAGCCTTCTGAGACTCGTTGTTATAGCCTCTTGTTTTAGATACTATGCTAATAGATAATAGTTTAAAACTTAATGATCCTGAGCTTTGCTTGTTGTTGCAGCCTCTCGTTTTAAAATATTATTTAAAATTATCATCAGCGTCGTGGGCGAAGTTTCTAATCCCCCACCGTTTGACGATAGCTGCAGCCTATCCCGCAATACTATTATTTTTTAGCATCTTCTTATTAGCAGAGATCCCTTCAAGACTTAATAATCCTAAGTCTCTTTAACCTATTATTATAGCCTCTTGTTTTAAAGCGATATCTGAAGTTCTTATTAATATCGTGGGTGAAGTTTCTAATCCCCCACTATTTAATAAGTCCCACAGTCCCCTCCCGCAATAACCTCATTACGCTAGCAAAGTTATTACTTTAAACCCTCTTTTGCCCTCCTCAAGCAGTTACCTTCTTTTACTTTCTTTTAGCACCCTCAAAACCTCCCATAAACAACTCCTCCGCCAAAACGCCAAAACGCCAAAATAACACAGTCTTTTTCAACAACTACATCGATTTAACATACTTTCAACCTCTTTTAGTATATTTCAACCTCTTTTAGCATATTTCAACCTCCTTTAGCGCTACGCACTACTTCGCTAGCCTTCCCACCTTTACTACCTCAACTACCTATCTCAAAGCCTCCCTCCTTTACCCTCTTTTTCACTCTCTTCTTCGCTATAAAATTAACTATTTCAAACACTCCAGATATAACAACAAGCGGTGAGCCCCAAGCCCGCAAAGAGAGATTTTCAATATTACTACCCGCCCGCTATTTCAGCTATTTTACTGCTATCTCAGCAGCCACATCAATATCACGTCAAAAACGCAGCAGCTATAATTACTTACTGCTATAAATGCGCCTTCTGAAACCGCAGTAAGCCCCAACCGCCCGCATAAAACAAGTTATTTCGGCATTATACTGGATTTATTTGATTTATTTGTTTTGCTACGCTTAAAAGGCCTTATTTGAGCCCTCTTTTTGAGCCATTTAGCTACAAACAACCCCCCCCCCCATTTTGCTCTATTGGGTTTATTTATTTTAATACGCGCAAAAGGCTCTTTTTGTGCTCTCTTTTGGCTATCCCTTTAGACCATATCCTTTTAGCCTATTTAATAATAATAATAATAGCCACCCCCCCTCAAATACCCTCTCTACTACCTACTCCTCCTCTTTAAACTTCTTCCTATCTACAACCTTCTTCAGCATTTAAAAACTCTTCTTTCTTCAGCCTCTTTTTGCTGTTTTTCATCACTTTTGACACCCCCCCCCCCCCCCCCCCCCCTTCTTACCCTTTCAGAAGACTAAACAGTAAGCCTATTAGCAGTAATTCGCTTAATAAACAGACTACGCCCCAAAGCTGCGGCCTAGGGTAGTCGACCCGTATTTGAGGCGTTATTAGCCTACTAGCCTACTAGTCTTCTATTAAATCCTTTATTCTCTTATTATTATATCAACTAAATTTAGGTTTCAGCGGGGTATTAGTACCTTTAGGGAAATAATACCTCACTAGTAGTAAAGGTCTAGTAGTACTATTAATTAATAACTTATTAATAGCACCTATTTTTCCCTAGTAAAATGGCTAAGCTAAGTCTTATTTAGAAGACTACTCAAATTGTTTTATTATGATCCCCTCCTTATATCAATCTATCTATTAAATCCCTTCTTCTAAGACTACTTTGCGACTAAGACCTTTGATAACCCCTCAAGACCTTCAATAATTCCCTTTTAGGACGTCTTCTTCAGGAAGCAAGATCCCCTATTTAGGAAGCCTCTTCAGGAAGACAAGATCCCCTTTTTAGGAAGCCTCTTATGGGAGGTGCCCTCTTTAGGAAGCCCTACTTGGGAAGATCAATATAGAAGGTCTACTAATAAGAAGAAGATTAGTAGGAGTATCTATAAGTTATCTAATATATAGATTATAGCCCTAAAGCTGCAGCTTAGGGTGGATAACCTATATATGAGATACTAATATTAGCTTATAAACCCTCTTATCTCTAACTTCTACATTTGGTTTTTAATTCTTCCTAATAGCTAATGATATATCCCCTATACCTTCTGCCCCTCCTTCCCCTTAATAACCTTATTATTAATTAGTAATCCATATCCCTAATAATTTTAAAGCCCTCATTAACTATAATATATATAGCTAAGTTACCTACTTTAACCTAGAAGAGACTAACCTATCTAAGACCACTAGTTATATTACCTACTATGCTAGTAAGTACCTCAAGCACTACGTCCAGGGTTGATAGCTCTAGGCTGACTTTAAGGAGGACTTTTAAGATATCACTAGGATCTTCACCTATATTAATAACAATACTACTAAGGCCCTTCGTAAGGTACTAATTAGTAATAGTATATATATTCCCTATAATTATAGCTGTATTAAAGATAATATCGCCAGCATCCTCAACTAACCCTCTTTCTATATCTAGACTAACAAAGACTTCAAAGCTATTAAATCGCAGTATCCAACGTTTTTAACTCATTATAAATAGAAACCTGCCCTCTATAACGAAATTACCTAAGAGATAAATACCCCAATTATTCCTATTATTAAACCCACTATAAAACTCCCTATTAATACTCCTCTTACTAGCTTATCAGCCCCTGATATTAGCCCTAAGCTACCTGTGCTTCCTACGCCCGCGCCTACCCAAAAGCCCTCTACTACGCTTATCTCCCTAAAACAGCTGCCTCCTGCCTAGTTGCCCCCTTCTCAGCTCCCTCAGCAAGGCTTCCCGCTGTTTTTATCTAATTAAAACTATAAAAATAATGCCTGAGATATTGATTCTAACCTCAATTTTAGTATATCTACTAACTAGAACCCTCCTCCACGCAGCCACTAAGCCCGCCAGCCCCTATCCTTACCTAATAATACCCCCATATTTCATTAACTTAAGAGTCTTACTAAGTTTTATAATAATAATAACCTTAAGTATAGTAGCAGTAAGTTAGACGTTTTAGACTCTAAATTACTAGTTTTCAAGGATTATTACACTAAAGCTAGTATTAATATACAATAGTATGCTAAAGTTTTCTCCCTCATGCTGAAGTGAGATGCTTAAGAGTACTACTTTCAGCATATTATCCCTATTTACCCCCAGCCCCTCTACTATGAGATAGTTGCCCGGATAAAGGAGTACTTTAAAACCAAGGAATTTCACATTACTAATGAGGACCTTTAGGATAATACCATATTACCAACCTTATATATAAAAACCCCAAGAAACCCGTTGCTAAGAACCTCGAAATCCTATTTAAGACCCTATCTACTATAAAACCAGCCCTTAGCAAGGAATACAATAGCGATACGCCACTTTATTGTAAAATCCGCAGCGCCTGCCAAGGAGTTTGAGAATATTAACTTACGCTATATCAGCATCCCTCAAACCTCCAGGATTTATATAATTCCCTTTATTTAGCCATTAGTACTGCATCCCGCATAAATCAAAGCCTTACCCAATTCACTACAGATAAAGTCGATAATACTATAGCTATAATTACTAACGCCGACGTAATATACACCAATCAACGCTTCTAGAATAGTAATTAAGGTAACTTTCGCAAGAACAATAGTAGCAGCAAATACTGCTAAAACTAGCTAAATTAACAGTTTCATCACAAATACTTTAGCCGCCAGAAGGGCCGAAGATGCTGGATTTATCGCAAGCCTAAATACTAGTTATAGAAGCACACCAACGACGAAAGAGCCAAGGAGGACGCTAACTTCAAGAACAAATACGCCAAATACTTATCGAACGTCACCATCATCGCCTTCCTCCTCCATTTTAAGGGCGATAATAATAATAAAATCAACCCTAACGATACTAATGCTAAAGTTAAGCACTTTTTGCAGCAAAACAACTAGGACTAACTAGAGCCCTCCAACCCCTCTTCCCACGAGTTCACTACCTTCATCACTAAAACCCCCCTTACTATTAATAGTAATGAATTAGTTAATTTTTTACTAAACTAAGCCACTTTTCACATAGTTACAGGTATTAACCTAACTATTAACCCTATAGTATCTTCCTCTACTATACCCTCCACCCAGCTTATTTGCCTGGAACCTCCACTCCCTGCTAATTATTTTCGCTCGATAGCTAATACTCTAAAGAAGTCTTTTAGGGTATTATGCTGGATTCGGGCGTAGCAGGAGTCTCTACCGCTAGCTAACAACAAGTTATTGCTTTATAACGTATTTAACTATTAATTTCAGTTAATATAACAAATACTAGCTAAGCAAGGGTACGCTTTAGAGATAGCCTATTCAAGGACTCTTTTAGCACTATTGCAGTCGAGACTATATTTGGCAATATAGTATTTCACGTTATTTCTATAAATACCCCTTTTCTACTATATTTAGGCGATATAGATCAAATAGGCATATATTTCAATAACCTTCGCAATTATCTATTTCAAGGCAATATCGCTACTTTATTTATATATAAATAGGGTTACGCTTAGCTATTACTTAATAAGGAGGAAGTCTGTACTTAAACCCGCTATTCAATAGATACTAAGCTTTATTATCTATATCGCTATTTTAGCTATCCCTCTATCGCTAAGTTAGCAGCCCTTTTAACCTATACTAGTCATCCCGTTCAAACGGCAGCAATTAAGCAATTAACTAAGGTCTATAAATATTACTAAGTAAATGCTAGAGCCCATCAGAAATTCAAATTTTTACTAAAAGATAACTGCTGTTTTAATTATAAAATCGTCTGCAACGTTATATATCTCGAGGGCAAAGCTATCCTATATATTATTAATATTACCACTAGGTTTAATACCGCCCACTTCCTTCCCAATTTATTCACTAAAACAACCTAAAAGACCCTTTATCTTTGCTGGATTTATATCTATTAAGGACCCCCTAATCGCATCATTACAGACGCTAGGCTGAATTTCGCCGCTAAAGTCTTTGAAAACAACGCTAAATCCATAGCTATTATAGTTAAGGTCGTACCTATTGAAGCCCACCACAGGATCAGCAAAACAGAGCAATATTATAGCCCTCTTCAACGCGCCTATACTATTATTCAGCAAGAACTTCCCCACACTAAGCCCAACCTTACCCTTCAGATAGCTATCAAGACTATTAATAAAACTATAGGCCTAAATAGCCTCATTCCCACTCTATTAGTCTTTAGAGCCTACCTATATATTAGCTTTAACTCCCCTTCGCTAGATATAACTGCCCATACTAAAGCTATTAAGGCTATAATAGATAACTTGCGCAAAGAGCATACTAAACGCAAAGTCGCTGACGCGCTAGGCGCCCGCAATAAGCCTAGCACTAATAAAGTCGTCTAGCTACTACTACAGTCCCTTATTTAGGTATATTATAAAAAAGATAGATAGTAGGGCCCCTATTATTTAGTTACTATTTCAGGCGAAATAGTTACTATTTAACTGCCCCATAGTGCTTGAGATTTCCCCTCCACTGCTGTCAAGCCCTTCTACATTAATCCCAACCCTAAAGAAGACCCTAATATAGTTATCTCCCCAGCTAACCCCCCCGCCAACCCCCCAGCTAAGCCCACCCCTCCGCCCTAGCGTAGAGGAAGACCTAGAAAGAGCCTAATTACTACTAATCATGCTAATATTGCGTTTTTAGGCATATTTAAGCAAGAAGTTAATAACCCCACGATATTTGTCTCTACTAAAGAGAAGGCTAATTAGGAACTTTCACTAGCCCTCTATAAATTAGTCAAACTTATAGATACTAATAGTCCCCCCTTCTCAAAGTCCTAGGAAAAGGAGATTAACGCCCTTCTTAAGCATGAGGTTTTTTGCTTTGAAATCTTTAACCTAATAAAGCAATATAGGCGCCTTTTTAGGTCCTATAAAGTTAAAATGATTAAAACCAAGACCACAACCCTATTTAAGAAGTCTCGCCTTATTATTTATGGCATAAATAATGCTAATAAGTATAGGGTTTTAACCTAGATACTAATAATTCAGCATTATAGCATCCGCCTCCTCCTTACTATTATACCTTCTCTTAGCCCTAATAGTTATTCCATTTAGATTAGGGATATCACCCAGGCGTACGTTCACTCACAAATAGCCCTCGCTCATAATGTTTACACCTATCTCCCTAACTAAATCCGCGATTAATACCCCCCTAGCACTATTATAAAGGTTATTAAACCCCTATATAGCATCGCTAAGGCTAGAACCTATTAGTGGGCTACCTATAATACCCACTATTAGAATAAGCTATAAATAACTAGCTCTACCTTTAACCTATATCTCCTTATTACTAACACCTCAAGCCCTCACTTTACTATTATTAGGATATAGACTAATAACACAATTAGCCTCAGTATAGCAGCCTTTTCTACTATTAAAGAATAAGAGCTCCAGAAAGCCAAATTTATAGCCAAACCTAAGGAAAATCTCACTATTCAGACCCCCATCACCTTCAATAGTAGAACCATCTCCTTAACTACTAATAGAGCTATTATTCTTCAGCAAAAGAGCTAAGGTACTAAGATCAAGTTAGTAAACAATCTTAATAAGTAGAAGTACATCAAGTAGCGCGCTAGAGGGGCGTATATCGCCTCTATTTACTAACCTAAGGCTTACTTTAACCTATTCACAGCCGCCCAACGCTAGGACCCTAATAATAAGGATATCACTACCCTCAATAAGCGCCTCAAATAGCTTAGTAATAACCTCAATCGCAGCCTAACCTTTATTACGCTATCCCTACCAACTACAAAACTCTTTATATTCGTAGAGAGCTCTTTTATAAACAATAAGGACCTTATTTCCTAGTTAGGCTATATTATTAAATTAGCTAACAAAACAACAATAAATAATACCACTTTCACGATTTATAGCAATATCATCTACTACAGTTCAACTAAATACAAGCATGTCACCCGCAGCATACTACTATCTAAGATCTACGCTATAGTCGCTAGTACTAACTTAGCTTTCGCAATCGCATTAACTCTCCGCTAAGCTACCACTAAGCTAGGTATTACTAACTCTATCCCCATAGTAATATGCACTAACTCATACTCTATATATAAGTATTTAGTAAAGCTTAGCACTACAAAGGAAAAACAACTCGTAATCAATATTATAGCTCTACGTTAGTTATATGAGCATCGCAAGCTCTCTAAGATCTACTAAGTAAACGGCAAAGATAACCCCGCCGACGCGTTCATAAAGGCATCGCCAAATAGCGCCCTACGCCAGCTAATTAATAGGAACAAGCTAACAATTCAAATAGAAGGATAAGTAACCCAAATAGCAGAAGGAACAGAGTAACAATTATAGGCAGTCGCTACTATTTTAGAGGAATAGGATTTATAGCTATTTACGACAAATTATTTAGGCCAAATCATAGCTATTTAGAGGATTTAGATATAGCTAAATAGGCCTATTTAGAGGATTCTATAGCCATATATAGCTATCTTTTCAATTCAACTTAAGGCTAAAAATAGCCTCAAAATAAGTTATTCAATTCGTGTAGTTAGATAGGCGTAATAAGCGAATCCTAGCATAAAAGAAAAACTGCTAGTATTAAGATATTCGCCCATCCGGACCCAACCCAAGTATCGGGCCCATAGCCCAGCGGGCAGGAACGGGATTCAACCATAGTAGTCATATAACCTCAGTTACCTAATATAGTAGTCACATAACCTCAGTCACGTGACCTACCTCATCAGTCTACTATATCGTTCCTCATTCCGCTAGCCACCCTTCTAGATACCTTCTTTCCTCAGACATCATTAATATCACCCTGTTTTCAAGTTCTATTCTATCCCCTACCTTCTAGTACCAGTCTTTATGAGACCAACACTATTAATTACAACCTATCCTCTGCTCCTCCCCTTCTCTACTAATTATTATGAAATTAGCTCCTCCTATTTTATAAGTCAATTAGTAGACCTAAAAAGATTACTGCCCTCCTAGTAGTAGTAGCTAGGTAGATAAAAAGGATGTCTGCTATCTCTAACTTTAATTTAGCCTCTACGCTATCTTAAAAGTCTCTGTTATTGAAATCTTTCTCTATGCCTCTAATTATATAATATTGAAATAGCTTATTATATTTAAT
>JAXCEF010000761.1:0-16572 GCA_037178605.1 Colletotrichum euphorbiae | reverse complement strand
GGTATAATAAGGAGTTTTCGTTTTTTTACTTTTCTTAATATTATAAAGAGATTAGATAATTATATAATCTATAGACCTTTCCTAAGGTTTTCAAAGCTATTAATGTTATAGACTAGACTTAATATTCACAGGTAGAAAATGAAAAAGAAGGCGTCTAAAGCATACTATAAACATTAAATAAACCTAAAATAAGCATACTACAAATATTAAATAAATATAAAACAAGCATAATTAAAACATAATTCTATGTCTGCCTCCTTCGCATTTTAAGCAGTACTTCAAGCTTTTGAATCCGAGCTTTTTGTAGCTCTAATTCAATTTCAAGCTTATCACCCAGCTTATCTTTAGTAGACTAATTACTGCGTTAATGACGCTTAAGAGGTCCTTGTTCTTTACTTGTAGTGCTGGCGTGAGTGCGTCTATATTATGTTATTATTATGTTTCTATTATAGTTTTATTATATTTAAAGAGCTTACTTCTAATAAGCTTAAATACTAGGTAACTTATGCTGTGACCGCTTAGGTATACTAGATAATAAAGCGTTTGGAAGTATATCCTTAATAATTATGATCTCATAGCCTTGAGGCGTTTGTTGAGCTTGAGAAGTTCGTTTTCGTCCTATTATAGTTAGATTATAAGTGTTTTATAGGTATATTATAATTATATTCTAATTATAATTAATTTATGATTCTATGGTGTTAAGCTTGCTTATGCTCTTACTGTAATACTTCGGTCCTAAAACCTTGGTAAGGTTCCCTTTAACTATGTAATTGACTTAGTATTAATGTATTCTTAGTCTATAATTTGAGCGCTATCCTATTAGAGATATAATAGAAACATGATAGGAATATGTAACCAATACTTTAATTGCTCTCTTTAGATTAAGCTTTTTCCTATATATATACTTATACTAATAACTTCCCTTAATGACGTTTGTTTGTGGCTGAAGTGAGTTCTAGATAGCTAATAGTATTAGTGAGATATAACGATTGAGGTATGCTATTAATGTTGGATTGAGCTTATGTGTTGCTTATTGAGAGATGGTTTTATTTCCTTCCGCATAGCCTAGATAGGTATATTAATAAGTATTTACTAGAGATATAATAAAGGTATATTTAAGATATAATAGAAATATGTTTAATTTATGTATAATCTCTCCTGCTAGAGCGATATATTTACTTTTTGTTTTCACTTCTAAGAGGCTTATTATTGCTTTATAAAGCTTATGATACCAGCTTATTTTGGGGTTATTTTTAGGTCCAAGGAGAGCCTTAATACCCTGCTGAAAATAGACCTTATATAACATAATAGAGTGTTCAATCTGCTATTGCTAAGAGCGCCTCTCAGGGTTAATAGTAGTGAGGTAATACCCAAATCCTATTAAGTTAATAATATAATTATAATTAAGCTATGTTTATAATATACCTAAAAGCTATTAAGAGTCCTGGTTAAGGACTAAAGCACTTATAATTCTAGGTAAATCTAGATAATAATGCGCTTACTATAGAGGCTTAAAGAGATATTCCTCCCATAACTTTGTAAGTATTTTGAATACTTAGAAGTAAAGTTATGTTAATTTGCTGTTTATAAAGAAGCGTGCGTATACCTGGACTTTATAATAGTAAGCATTATGAAAATATGTTCTGGATATGTTCTAAATATATTATAGATATATTAATACCTTATCCTATCTTTATTAAAAGACTAGTAAAAATAAGTTCCTAGTTCTTAGCTCCCTTAATACGCTTAAATAATATATTAACCTCTACAGACTATCTATTCTATAGTATTTAGAGTTGTTTAGAGTAGAAATAGTAAATAAGGTAGTTTGTGCTATTAAAAAGAATATCTTAAATATATTAGTCTTATTATTAATATGCTTTAAATATAATAGAAGAGTGATATATCTATGTCTCCTTTTCTTTCTTAAGTAGGAAGAGTTATTGGACTATTATAATATAGTTGCTTGGGGAGTAGATTAGGGCTTAAGACTTAATAATTAGCTTCCTAACCTTATTAACCTGTATTAAGCTAGAATATATATTACTAAATATAATAGCACTTTATTTCTTAAAGAGGTCTTAGACTATTAGGTTTGTTATAAGAGATCCTATATCTAATATATTAGTAATATGCTTGTGATATAATAGAAATATGTTTGTAATATGCGCTTAATAGGACTAAGATATCTTACTATATGTTAGGTTAGGGTCTGTGATCCTCTTGAGAATCTTAATTAATTCTCCTAAGTAGCTCTCTGGAATCTTGCTTGGGACTAGTAGTAGATATGAGTATATACTAATTGAAACCTATACTATATATAGTATCTCCCTAGTGTTAATTAGTATAATTAGCTTAAATCAATAAGTATAGCTAATAGGGATTAACTGTATATCCTTATTAAAGTGAGCTTTATCTATATATAATCCTATTAGTATGCTCTAGTTATATCTCTATTATATTCCTAATATACTTTACTTATAATAACGTAGCTGTCTTGCTCTCTTTGTAATAACTATATAGTAATAGCTCTCTATATTTAGAATAGCTAGGCTTTGATCTTGAGTCCCGGGGTAAGTGCGTTTAATCTAACGCTACAAAAATAGCTAAATCTTATAGGTGTTATATAGTGTCTTAACCCTTTTGAAAAAGTGCTTTTAGCTAAATTGATGTGAAGATGCTTAGTAATTATATTAGATTATATAAGCTAAACCCTTAATTATCTTTTAATAATAAGAATATGTTCCTAATATATTCTAAGTATAATTTAGAGTATACCTAGAATAAGCACTATTTTAGATAATAAGTATCTCTAACGCCACCCTAGTATAATTTGCTAGTGCTGAATTGCTGTTGAATTGCCTGAAACCACTAGATTGCTTGTTATTAAGTTGCTAAAAATAACTCTATATTATGTAATATATTCCCAGCTCTTTTGCGGTAGGTTGTAATAATATCTAATGTATTAGAGGGGTTAGTAACCTCAATCTCCTGAAGTTCTTGAGCTAACTTTAGGCAAATTTAAACCCTAGTATAGCTTATAGCCCGCTTCTTATAGCGGGTTTGAAAAAATAATAAAAAGATGTCTTTAGACTGGCTTTAAGCGCTAGTATATGAGTATTGCACCTAAATTAAAGTATATTAGTATTATAATAAAGTTATATTTTAAGAAAATATATAGTATCTAGAATACTTTTTACTCTGAATTTATCCTTGCCTCTTAGGTTAATAATATATATAATACCGCTTAGAGAGATTGATAGAAAGTTAGGAAATATCTCGCAGAATATTACTTATTCTGCTTTAATTAGGTAGGATATATTCTCTAAAGAAGAGAAGAGAGTAGGCTTAAGTACTATTAACTTAGTATATTATTATTACTTTAGTATTATATCTTTATTATACCTGAAATATTTTTCTAGAAGTACCTAAATATAATTAGTATAAGATTACTAGTTATTATTTAAAAGATCCTATATACTTAGCTTAGTTTCTTTAAAATTATTTAACGCCTTATAATAATATTATCTGCCTCGTTTATAGGTATAGCTAGTATAAAGTTGAGAGCCTGTTCCTCTAGAGATAATTCCTTAGAGTCCTAGTGTTGAGGCCTCTCTAGAAGCGTGAAGGTATCTGTTATTTTAGTAGCTATACTTATAATTTAAATATAATGCTTATTTAATTTAACTATATTTAGTATTGCAGCAAGCTGTAACTATCTGCTTAATAATGTAGCTATTATTATATAGAGACTAATTAGGTGAAGGTATTAAGTTAGTATTAACTATATGAAATGTTTAATGTGATGTTTAATGTAATTGCGATTTAAAAAGAAAATATATCTAAAATGTGATTGAATTATATTTCAGAACCCAGCACTTGCAGAGATTTTTACCTATATTTCATAATTTATGTATTACTTCCTTTACTTAGTTTTTATATACTGTCGTTGCTGGGTTATAGTTCTAGGAGGTCAGCTTACCCCCCTCGATCTAGTATAGCGCTTACCTAAAACGGTATAGTTAGGTGGAGGGGGGTAAGGTGAGGTTTTGCGGAGGGGTAAGGTGAGGTGTCAACTGTAGTTATGCGGTTATGTAGACTCTTGCGGGCAGTCCAGGCTTCCAACCCACCAAAACTATTAGCCAAGTCTCCGGTTACGCACAGGGGCCTGGTTGTCACCGCGAGGTTGCCTTCTACCTCAACAAATTCCATCTAGTAAGACGAACCCGACGCACGATTAATAGGTCTCTAGAAGCTTGACAATGCCAACCCGTTCAGCATTTGAATGTATGCAATAATAAAACATAGCTTGTTTTATCATCCTGACAATAGTTGATCTTCAATGTCAACTGGAACCAAAACGTCGCCCACAAAAAATGTCTCCTCGACGGGGAATTGAACCCCGGTCCCCGGCGTGACAAGCCGATATCCTCACCACTAGACTATCGAGGAATTAACTACGCCGAAAAGGCTCTAATCTTAATCTCAGTACCATGAGCGCCAACCAGCCGTCTCGGTTATGGCGCATCGAATCCCCAAAAACTTCTGGAGCGCCCTTCAAAGTTGAGAGTTGGCATTTGGTTATTTATTTACTCACTGTGTGTATCTTGTGTAGTCTGCTTGAGGCCCTGAAATGAGGAAATCTCCGTCCCGTATGTGCTTTTCCTCCCCATCGCATAAAGTCTCAGAAATATCGACAACGACACACTCACACCTGTGGCCGTTTACTAGCGCGGCTCTACCGACTTCATCCAGCTTCCTCGTCGGTATTCCTTTCACGGCCGTCCTCAGCAACCTTCGCCTTCTCAACCGCCAACCCCGTTTTCGTCTCGGTATGAGTTTGCCTCAGCTCAATCTGTCTGATGAAAAAAGTCGACATAAATCCAACGCCAGAAGCCACGCAGAAGAAGATCCATAGCTTGCTGATGCTGTCAGTGACCGCCGCCCTCACCACATCTTGTTGCGAAACAGAGAGACTCTGAGTCAACCCATGCGCAGCAATCGTCGATCCGCTGCTCAATTCCGCCGCGACCTCGTCCGGTATCCCCGCCTCGACCAGCGTCGCAGCATGCCGTCCCATGACGCTCTGGAAGATGACCTGACCGACCACGACCCCGATGCCGAGGGCAACGTGCCTGACAAACGCAAAGGTGGCCGTTCCCACCGCCAGGTCCTGCTGCCTGACCAGGGCCTGCAGGGCGATGAGCAGAGCCTGCAGGTTCGGCGATATCCCGAGCGCGGCGAGAATCTGAAAGAGGATGAGTTTCGGCCAGTCTCTCCGCGCCGGCAACATGACAAACAGCCCGAACGACAATGTCGTCAGCGCCATTGACGCGCGGATGATCTCGTTGTACCGTCCCGTCTTCTTGATCGTCACCCCGACCGCAATCGTGCAGAACGCCAGCGGCAGCGCGGTCGCGAGGAGCCACACGCCCGACTGGATCGGTCCGGCGCCGAGGACCGTTTGGAAGTACAACGGGAGGAAGAACGCTATGGCTGCGAAGCCGAGGCCGTGGCAGAAGCAGGCGGCGTAGCAGAACACCACCGAGACCTCGCGAAAGAGAGACTTTGGCATCAAGGGATATATTGCCAGGAACCTCTCCACGAGCGCGAAAACACCAAAGCCGAGGCTTCCAAAGACTATTAGGCAAACGACTGTCGGGCTGCCCCAGGGGTTCCTCAATCCACCGAACTGCAGACCCAGGAGGAGCATCAGCGTCGCTCCGGTGAACGTGACAGAGCCGAGCCAGTCGATGGCCATGAGGCCCTTCACAAGCGGCGTCTTGGGCGTGTGGATCTTGAGGAAGAAGACGAGGATGAGCAGCGAGACCCCCGAAATGGGAAGATTGATCCAGAAACACCAACGCCACGATATGTTTTCCGTCAGTCCGCCCCCGACCAGCGGTCCGATGCCCGACGCAAGTCCCCACACAGCCCCAATCATGCCGAAATACGCCCCGCGCTCCCTCGGGCTGAAGAGGTCGCCGATGGTGATGTTCACCAGCGCCTGCAGACCACCGGCTCCCAGACCCTGCACGGCTCGTCCCGCGACGAGCATCGTCAGCGTTCCCGCCAACGCCCCTACCAGGCTCCCCACCATGAAGACGACGTTGGCGATGATGAGAATCGGTTTGCGTCCGAAGATGTCGCTGACTTTGCCCCAGACCGGCACGGACGCGGCGTTGGCGAGGAGGTAGGCCGCCCCGATCCACGCGAAGCCCGAGTCCGAGGCCCCGATCTCGCGGGATATCGTCGGGAGGGCGGTCGTGATGATGACGGCGTCGAGCGCGGCGAGGAAAACGGCCATGCACAGCGCCACCATGAGTATCGAGGTCTGGGCCTTGCTGCGAGCCGGCGTTGTCTTGGTGTTTGCGGCTTCGTCGGCGGTCGTGGTGCTCCCCTCGCCCTGGTCGGTGCTGCCTCTCTTTTCCCTGCTTTCCTCTTCATCGTGGCTGCTGCCGGCCACCGGCCTGTCGCTTGAAAAGTTGTCGACTTCACCCGCCATAGTGAACAACGAGATAACTTGCTGAAAGGGCGCACGGCATGCTGTCCTCTCTGAGCAGCCCCCGCGGGACTGGACTGATATACCTCCTCGTCTCCCCCTCGCCGCTCGCCCCTCCCTCGTTGACAGAGTTACCAGAAAGACGCAGGCATCACATCGCACAGCACCGCTGTCACCCAACCTAGATCGGTTTGGGGAGGAATGGGGTCCGTAAGCTACCGCACAGAATTCAGGCACAGTTCAATGGCCACCGCAGTCCAGAGTTACATCGAATCCTCTATTCGCAGAATTCGTTCCTTTGCGGACCCGCCTCCGAAGAGATCAACCCCCCTCCCCCCGACATACCGGACCTCCCACTTTCCTCGGTATGACCCCACTGGCGCGTCCCGATGGCAATGGTGTTGCAGGGTCGGCGTTGGCAGATGTGGCTGCACGGCGTGTGCGTTAGTACGGCGCATGCGGCAGGAGCCACAATTTCCGCCCCCTTGGCTCTGCTGCAGACGAGAGGCTCACGAAAATTCGCTGATGTGGTTGGTCGGTGTACGAGGGCCGGGATGCGCACCCCGAGACGGCCCTACCCAGGACTTATTATGCGTTCAAGTCGGGCCAACCAGGGGGGACACGATAACTGCCAGCCTTATCATCAAAGATACATCACCTGCGAGCAATGTAAGTTGAGAGACGACCAACAGCATAAGCGGCTCGGCTAACATTCCGAAACGGTAGACGAGGTAAATCTGGATGCAGGCAAGGAAGAGGATAGCACACCGGTACGGAGCACAATACAACAGTGTTGAGAGGAAGCCTGGGACTTTCGTGGTTGGCGGACTGACTTTCTAACAATCGCGCTTGAGGCTGACGCACGCCGTTTTCGTGGGCTGATAGACCCCGGTCTGTACAGAAGTTCCGATGGTCAGCTGCTCACCAACAACAGGCAGAAAAGCACAATTCCCGTCATCGCTTGGGCCTCAGGAGTAAGCAGTCAAGTCCTTCTGATTATTCCCATAAAAATCCTGCTTCTTTTCCCTCAAACTTTCGAGGCAACGTAGAACAAAGCAGGGGCAAATTGAAGCCTATTCCGATCGCGTAACGAGCACACAGCGCAAGAGGTAAGCAGCTGCAAGGTACGATGAGAGAGAATGCAGCAATACACACAGAGAAAGAAGACCCAAGGCTCAGCTAGGGAAACACAAAATGGGAGGAACACACCCAGCCCCCAGCCCCCCCGCCCCCCGAGGAGAAAGGCTGAGCATTGCGTTTCTGATAGGCACGATCATGCGGACGGCCGACTTCAGGGCCAGAGTATGGTTGACCAGCAACGAGGCCTCGAAGCCTTCGGTGCAGAACAAAACCTTCGCGCCATGCGTGACAAGGTGCTGTCGTAAGACGCAGGAAGACGCCGTCATCGATTCGCATCAGGTCGTGACGAGACTTCGAGGGTGGTGGCGCATGTCAGGCGGGCCACGTCGTCGTAGTGACGCGCGCGCGCTCCCTCGTCTATTTTATCTGCATTGAGTTGTGTATCTTGTCAACGTCAAGTTGAACCTATCTATGTGAAGCTCGTATTGGCCCCTCACGCTCGCTTGCTGTGACGTCCTAGGCGTTGACGTGAGCCATGTAGTGCTCGTGGCACAGGTTACACGCCGCCTCGTCTAGAAGCGTGCGGTCCTCGTGGCGTGTGTGTGTGTGATACCAGCGTCAGATATCAACGGGCTGAACCGTTTGGTTTCACTTTTCTTCAACGGCCTACGCAGAGCATATTGGATAGAGAGGGAAAGAACCTAGACTTGAATTCTTGTGCTTTAAAAGAATGACCAGCCAGTTTCCCCCCTCGATGGCATTCAGCCTTGCCCAAAAGCCCAAAGGCATGGGAAGCTGAAGCAACAAAAGTGTCGTATATCTATCGAGATCGAAGAATCGCAAAGCGCGCCCACGAGGCAGGCCTGGGCGATAGCGCAATAGCATTGTCGCCGGCGTTGCCTCGGTTCAACACGCCAGTCCCAGCGATGGCGCAACGGCACTTTCGCGGTCGAGTGGCGAAGATCTCGAACGACGGCGTATCTAAACACGTGTGGGGTATCATGAGAAATGCAAAAAAGGAAAAGAAAAAGAAAACCAATAACTCCTCCACCGTCCGTCCATCCATCCCTCCTCCTCTCCTTCCTTTTTTTTTTGGTTTCCCATGAGACGAACCGAGGCCGATAGCGCAAGAGCATTGTCGCCGGTAAACCGTCCCCAGTCCAATACGCCGTTTCCCAGCGATGGCGTAGAAGCACTGTCGCCGTCGAGGATTCCAGCCTCGTTGTCCGCCGCTTTTCGCTCTGCGGCGGGGTGAACTAGCACCTTTCCTCGGATGAAATGCATATCCAAACATTAGATGGGTATATGTTGTAAGTGTCCGAATGAAACATTGAACTAAGCATGTCAAAAGCTTGACGTGGTGTAAAGAAGAAGCAGGTTGAGCTGCGCGGTGTACGTGGGCGCTGATGATTTCGTCGAGTATGGCCCTGAACAGTTGTTGAAGCTGGATTCTGGCATTGAAAGACGGACCTCGTGGAAATTACGCCCGTCAAGTTCCTCAGGCTTCCTGGGCTTGATTGTCCCGGTTGAACAGCTTGCCGAAACCGCGCTCCCGTGCCTCTCGTCGTGCTGCTCCATCCTGGACGTCGCTGGAGGAGTCGGAAGAGATCTTATTTGCCGGGGGGTTTCCAAAGATCTTCAGAAGGGCCAACATGGCGAAGCTGCTGACGATGCTAGCACACAGGATGCCAATCATGGCATAATTGCTGCGACGGTACTGGTAGCGACCCTTGGCAGCGTCCTCCGGCCAGCCGGTGTATAAGGCGTAAGTCGTGACAATGCTTCCGAGGTTCCCGAGGCCTGAGACCAGGGCGGATGCCGCAGCGACACCGACTTCGCCGTGGCGGCGCTGGAAGATTTCGTTCGTCCATGTCATGCAGTTCGGGACAGTTGGGCCCAAACCGAATCCCACCATCAGAAGACCGCCGTAACGGGCCCATCCGTTTCCCAAGGCGTAAGTGACGACGAGGAGCCCGGCAATTTGGATGCACACGGCGGCGGAGAAAATGAAGGGTCTGTGGCGGTGAAAGCGGTCGGAAATCGGCATGATCAGTAAGATCGCTATCAAGTCCATCTGTTCCATGTCAGCACTGCGTAAGAACAGATATGATGAGTACTCACGATCCAAATGGGGGCAAAGAGCAAGCTGACTTCAATGCTCGATGCCGTAGGAACAATAGACCTGATGATAACGGAGCCATAAAGCTGGGTGCCAATACCAACACCGACAACTCCAAAGTACATGATCGTCAACGGCCAAAGGCGCCAATCGATAAGCACTCTCAAGAGATCCTTGACAGTCCATGGTCGCGGGTGGTAGACCCGTCGCAGCTCAGAGTAGTGGACAACGGCATCATGGCCAGAAAGAGCTTCCGGCGTGGGCGGAACCCACTTCAGCCATTTCGAACGCTCACGCTTCTGGCCGGGAGGAAGTGGTCGATCAGGGAGCCACCAAAGCAGAGAGAAACCGAGCACGACCGCCACGAGACCGTAGATGAGGAACATCCAACGGAAACCAACCAGTCCCCCGAGTCCATCCATGAGCTGGAAGCCGGCAGATACCAGACCTACGACGGCAGCCGAAAGCTGAGCAGCAGTAAAGTACATGCCGATACGCTTGCCGGTCCGGGAAGGCGGGTAGAACAAGGTCAGGTAGTAGGACATACCTGGCCACATACCGGCAATTACCACACCAAGAAGAAATCTAAGAAACCTGTCATCGTCAGCAGTTGTTGAAGATGGTGAGGCAAAGCGCTCACTTGACACTCGATGCACTCTGGACGGCCGCAAAGCATGTACCGACAATGCCCGTGGCAATAACGATACGGGCCATCCAGACTCGTGGGTTCAGTCTAGCCATGACGAGGTTGGAAGGGCAGTCAAAAATGACATAGGCGACGTAGAAGAGAGCCAGGGCAGTTGAAGTATCCTTAGCCGTCAGTCCTAGGACCGCCATCAAGTCATGGCCTTGAGCGCTGTTCATGGTCTGCGCGATTCCGATATTGGATCTGATAGCTGAGCACAGAAAGTAAAGCGACCAGAAAGCTGTCATACATTTAGCCTTGCTCAAATTCGTTTGGCTCGTGGATGTCTCTCTACCTGGAATGATGCGAAGGTCAAGTTTCCTATACGTTGGTGAGCGTTCGTGTTCGTTCGACCAGCCCATGCTCGCCAATTTACCTATAGACCTTCTCAACCGTTTCAGCGTCGTACTCTTCCTGCTCGCGATTCGAAGGGCCCGCCAAAGGTCCCGTGGTGGACGCAGCCGCGCTGAACTCATTGGTATGCTTGTCGTAGGCACTGCGCGCTTCTTCATCATATTCGTGAGCCATACTTGACTACGGAGCAATGGAGATGCGTGCAACTAGTCTTTTCTGACCACTTGAGATAGCTGATTCTGAAAGTATACCAATGAGCACAATCGCAACTCCCTCCAGATCGGCGTTCTGGGCGATGCAGGGGGTGCACTCGGGCGAGTTATTCGGCAATAGTTGTGGTGAAAGAATTTGAAGTCAAGCGCGGGCGGATATCACAGGCATTTTTAAAGTTGACACTTTGGACTCACCGGAGATGATACATAACGGGCACTGCCAAGACACCCGCTAAAGTGCTTAGGTACTTGCTCGCGGTTCTCGACCAGCTAAACTAGCAGATCTGGGAGAATCGTAATCCTACCTTAGGGCGCGATCCCCAAGCTAGAGGGGCTTTTGGGGCTGTTCTCGCCTAACAGATTGCGCCGCTCCACTGCAGCTTGAGAGGTGCCTGAGTGACTTCGCGGTGGGAATGTCGGTGGACAGTCGGCGCTGCCCACATTTCCAATGCTCAGCGACTCCGGACTCGGTCACTAATTATTATAGCGAGTCCAAAGGTAAAGCCGACGGGCCGGACTCAAGTTGGTGCGAGTTGAAGAGACTTTCTTTCTGAAAGGTAGGTCGCAAAGGCCGGAGCGACACTATTAGCACCTACCTAGACCCTTCGGATGGATGAAGAAAGGTGCAACATGGTTGAAATATATTAGCTGTTCAAGTCGTCAGCCAGCTGAGGATTGACTGGTTGTCTGGTGTTCTTTAATTTAGGAACTCGTGATTTAGGAACTCCTGAGCCAAAATCATGAATAGCGAATATTTGATCACAGAACGCGTCAAGTTGTATTGTAGCTCATCCTAGAGCAGCCGAAGTTGTAAGCCAGTAAGTCAGTGGGTGAGTGAGTGAGTGAGTGAGTGGCAAAGAGATTGCAGCAAAGCTCAGCTCACAAGAGTAAGAGCGCACGCATTGGAGGGGTTAATTTCATAGGGCAATGCGCTGGCTCGCTGCCCATTTGACGTCGCTTGGTGGAACCACGGTGCACGAATCCTCCTCCTTGAGACTGCAGTCAGCCTTGAGATAAGCTATCAAACATGCCTTGATCATCGTTTCTGTGTTTCTTTCTTTTTGATTCTGCAAGCCCGGTAAGACCTTGGCTAGGGATTATCAGGCATCAATAACTCTGCCTCAGGAGATGAGGGCAGCTCCCATCTCTTCATCCTTTCTCCTCACTCACGCAACCCCACTTTCTGCCTCATCACTACTCCCGCGGTTGCTTCATATTGACCTTTGTTGACGATCTCCAAGCCCAAGTTTTGCCGTTTTGTTCAGTTTGCCTGATTCAACTTGTTTTGGGTACCTTCTAGTCAGCCTCGACAATGGATTTCTTTTCCTGGCGACGTACAGCCCTGGAATCCAACCCCGAAGCACTAGCTACCCTATATCCAACCGCAGCTCGCTTCTGCCTTACTCTGCTGGACTTCACAGGCTAGATGATAGATGATATCTGTTGTCTTCATTGAAGGCTTTTAGCCTATCATACGGGACTTTCGTCCAGCATACGGCGGGGCAGTCACCCTCCAAGGCATATTGTATCAGCACAACCTCTCAACCTAGTCATACCGGTCAAGGTGACCCAGAGGAGAGGCATCCATTTCGGTCAGTAGCTGATCAGAAGGACGATCCAGCGGCCCAACTCTGCAGTTCGCAGACGGTCTAGACAAGAGTAAAGCCCCGCACGAGGTCGCTCAACGGCGACTCTTTGGGGATACGAGGTGGGAGTGGTGCCTAATTTTGGCAAGCTCTGGTTGAGCCGACAGTCCACGACGCGAGTGTGTGCTGGAGCTCCAGACAGAAAGTAAACAAACGTATGCGGGTTCTCAAAAAGCCCAATGGGCTGTTGACAACAGGCCTACCCCACGTCCCAGCTTTCGGTTATCACTTGTCTCCGTCCCAAAGCGGTACACTTTCACTTGCGCACGCCGTTCGCCGACCACATCAAAGTTGCCTATGGGCTGCGATGTCATGAGGTGGAACCTTGGAAGCGCGTCCTCGTTGCGAAGTGGTTGGTCGGGCCACTGGCCGACATCGAGTATGACCAGGACTCAGCCGGCCTTATTGAGACCACCCAGTTAACAGATATCGGCCCCCAAATATGGTTCCTGCGACGGCCTCACTGAGGCTGTGAATATATACTTCGAAGCTCGAATCAGCCCTAGTGCGGCTCAGTATTGGAGAGTACCAATAATAGTTCAGCGGAGCGAAAATGAGTGGAGGAAATACCCTGGGTGAGTGAGCGTCTCTCGCCGAGCTTCCAACATGGACTAACAGACAAATAGAGCGACTATGCGGTTAGAAACTATCAGATTTCGAGAGCGGCGTCGTCACGGGACTCGCCAATTCGACCAACTCGACAAGGCAAAGAGCATGGGTTGTTCTCTGGTTGGTTGGTGGGTGCCTCGGAGGACTACGCCAGCGTTGCCTTCAATGTGACTCAGACCTGCCCAAGATGGGACGGGCGGCGGTCCGAGTCACCACAGAGTGGCATTGCCGCCTGAAATAAACTGATGAAGAAAGAATAATAAGGTCGTGGAGGACCCTAAGAATCTCCAAGTAAGTAGTTGTCTATGCTTTGCGACACGACCGAACGCGTCTGGTAAGTGTACCCTTACATATTTGAAGACTCCACCCTGCCAGCATCCTTGACACCCGGAGGAGTCATCGTGAAGCCCAAAGTGGGTCTTGTGGCTGCGTGGCAACCGGCGGCAAGGATCACGTGGATAACATGCTGATTAAGTCAACCTGTGGCTGGTGCTAGAACAGCTGTCAGGTCGTAAGCCAGATTTTTCAGGCCAAACTTAACTTTTCTGCCTTTAGCCATCGGAGCTCTTTCTCATCAAGCAAGCTACCTACGAAAGCCGACGCGTGTGTATCGCATTCGAGTACGCAAAGTATTATCTAATATCCAGCGCCGCAAAACTGCGCCTTCTTCATTCTTCTCTTCTACCAGATTCCACCCTTGTACCGTCTTTATTTCGCCTTACTCCTCCCCAGATCTGCGAAGTCGCGACTAAGTTTCCTGCACCCCGGTCACGATACCGCTTCCCGAGCACCGAAAACCGCAATTCCCTAGCCCGACACCCCCCGGACATCAGTCAAGCTGGACATCGCATCGCGCTTCCCGCTCAATATGTCCGTCGTCTATGAGCCTAGAAACTTCATGCACGACGGGTCATACCCCAACATTGGCGACCCGGACCACGATCACAATGGCGACCCGACCGCGCAGTACCAAACCGCCGATGTGCCGGAGCTTGCGTCCTACAACGCGACGGCCGCGATGCTCGGCGACGATCGCTCTCTGATGCCCGATGGCCTCGGCGACGACCCCGTTGGCGTTCCGGATCCCACGCGACTCGATCTCTCCGCGCCGCCGACCCTGGCCTCGCTCCCTTCGAATCTTCCTCCCTCACTCCCCGAGCCTGTGCCTTCAAACAACGCAGCGTCTCACAAGGACGAGGCCGAGGCCTCGACGCCTTCTTCGAGGGTCAAGTGCATACCGAAGCCCGAGCGCGAGGTCACCAAGCAGGCGGACGGAAAGTTCTACTGCACATTCCCAAACTGCACCGAGGAGACGCAAGTCTTCACGCGAAAATGTGAATGGAGGTAAGTTTCGTCGGCGACGCACCGCGCACCCTCGAAAAAAACTTTGCTGACGGATTCCGAACAACAGCAAGCACATGGACAAGCACGAACGACCCTACCGATGCGCCGCCGAAGGCTGCGAAAAGCTCCCCGGCTTCACCTACTCCGGCGGTCTCCTCCGCCACGAGCGCGAAGTCCACGGAAAGCACGGCGGTCCCAAGAACACCGTCAACTGCCCACACCCGAACTGCAAGCGCCACACCGGCAAGGGCTTCTCGCGCCAGGAAAACCTCAACGAGCACCTTCGCCGCGTCCACACAAGCGACGGCTCCTCCACAGTCCAAGACGACGTCCAGACCGGTAGCGACGGTGACAGCGACAAGGGCCTCATAAGCAGCCTCGGCCTCGGTGGCGGCAGCAAGCGCAAGCGGTCCCGGAAGAGCTCCGACGCCGGGCTCGAAGAGCTTCGAGAGGAGGTCAAGCGGGTGCGTCACGAGAACGAGGAGCTGCGTCAACAGCTCGAAAGGCAAAGCCAGCACAGCTTCGCAATGATGGCGCAGATTGCGGAACTTCAGGACGCGCTGCGGACCAACCTCGAGCACACCGGGCTCGGCGCTCCCACCGCCACGATGCTGTAGGACCATCATCTGGGCGTGGGAGCCGCAGGCCCTCCTGCGCCTCCTCCGCCTCCGCCCGCGCCCGAGAACGAGACACATCTACACTTTCCACCGAACCTTCCGATACGGCATTACGACCACATCTCCCCTTAGTCCGGCGGCCCCGATCATCTTCTAGGCTGCCATTTTTGTCACCATACGCACGCGTACACACGTTACGAAAAGAGAGAGCATCAATGAGGCGGCGTTCTGGGAGGTCTTGAGCTGTTTTCCCCGATTCAATACCTCTTTTTTTATTACCAATTTGGGCGGTGTTACACGCCGTGTATAGCTTTACGCCGAGAGGGACTTCTACTTTTTCTTTACGAGGGCTCATTTACCAAAGATGAAAGAGGCAAAAGGCGTTCAACGGTGTGGACATTTTCTCTTTCTGGCTCTTTTTTTGGTTCTGTCCGATAGTGGCGAAGCACAAGAACGATGACGACTACTCCCTTTTTTTGATATCCCCCGCCCTTCTTCAACACCTTTCTCTGGCAGAGCGTACAGAAGGGAGAAAAAAACATGACAAATGTTTGGAGTTAACTATGGCGGCAATTGGTAGATTGTACATTTTACCCTCCTACTCATGTCTTCCCCTTTCTCTCTTCAACCAGACCGCCTTTTTGTAATTCTATTTTCGTTGTCTTGTGTTTTGTGCGGTTCGCTGTAGTCAAAAAACTAGACTGGGGAAACTCCCTTTGATGATATCCCATAAATCCATATGAATAATCCTCCTCTTCTCATCTGCCCCCCCCCCCCCCCCCCCCCCCCAAAAAAAAAAAACCAGAAACATCTCTCTCCCGTCCGCTTGGAAGTATCGTGACAAAAGTTTTCTCCAACCGCGTCGCCGGGCCCACCCCCCGTAGGCCGTTAAATTATAATACGATCTACCTTCCCTGACTTGACATTTTATTCATATGCAATACTTTCGGAGCTGACTGTTTTAACTTTTATTTTGTTTTTCCTTCCGGCTCCCAACCCTGGCTGGCGGACGGAGATGACGTACCCCCCATTCAAGTGCTTTACGCGTCAGACCCATCCGGAAGAGAATAAAGACACCAGCTACGCGTCGTCACATGTCCATTTGACTGCCAATGCCGGAGGCAGACGTACAGATCGCGATCTTCTTCAGAGCACTGAAAGAGAGACCTCTGGTTGATTAGCGCCAGCAAAACCGCAGCAAGGGGTTCCAATGATCTTTGGCTGAGTCACTCGAAAAGAAACGCCGCGGTTGTTAGACATGGCGAACGCTGCAGCGATTGAGAGTCCGGATCCGAACAAGAACCGCCGCGTCGGTCGGGATATCGTGGTCTACCTTGATTGTCATACGCAATGAATGGTCTCAGAATGAGAATTGGCAAGCGCATTCTTGCAGAACCCCCCCAC
>JAXCEF010000760.1:0-16583 GCA_037178605.1 Colletotrichum euphorbiae | reverse complement strand
CGTGATCCTGCAGTACAAATGTCCTGCCCTAGCCGTCTGATGCCTAGGTGGTTTGGTTGGTTGTTATCCTTGCATAACGGGTCGTAACACTGTAGGTAGTAGTAATTACCTATAGGTTAAGTAGGTTTAGGCAATAAGGCTTATAAGTATAGTGTGAATACTATACTTATAGGCTTGAGTAGCCTATAGGTAGAATTACCTATAGGTAGTAAGTATTTTCTATTAGAAGTTATAGATATTATTTATAATAATTAGGCTAAATAGTAGATATATTTTCTATAATTAAGATAACTACTACTATCTATTTAACTCTTCTATATTACTACTTATACCTCAAACTACCTATTACTATAAACCTTGCCCGCCCTTGGAATAGTTTTAACTAGCTCTACGTCTTTAAGTATAATAGTTATATGTTTAGTATAGATAGTAATAACATTAGTTACAAGACTAATTAGTTTAAAAAAATACTAAAAGTTTAGAGTGTTACTTACTTTTAAAAACGCTAGAGAGAAGGCTCTCTATAGATTTCTATAGACCGCTAATAGCTAACTTTTCCTAGTAGATATTATTACTAATACTACTAATATTATAGTAGATCTCCTTAATAGAGGAGCTAAGGAATAAGGAGATTAGTTAGTTTCTAGTATATTTATTTTTATGAAGAGCTTTAGCTAAAAAGGGTTAGTTAGTTTATAGTAATAATTTATAGTAATCTCAGCTTACTTACTACTAGGACGCTAATAGTACTTCGTCTTAGCTTAGCTAGGAGCAAGAGACTAGCTAGGGAGAGGCCTTTAGGGAGTTTTCTTAGTAACCTTAGTAGTAGTAGTCTTTTCGGCTGGAGCAGTCTTTTTGGCTAGAGTAGTCTTCTTAGCTAGAGTAGTCTTTCTAGCTCAAGAGCTGCTAGTCCTTAATTCAGCAGCCCTATGCTATATTCTAATATAAGTAGAAGGTATAACTAAAGTAGAGATTAGTATAGATATTTATTAGAACTTAAGAAGGATAAATTACCTATTTATAGTAGTAGTAGTAGTATAGTAGTGGTGGTAGTGTAGTAGTAGTAGTAGTGTAGTAGTGAAATTAGAAAGCAGAGAAATAGTAGTATAATAATTAGTAATGCTTTTTATTAATCAATTGAGCGAGAAGAAGTAAATGAGTTTAGCGCAAAAGCGGAAATCATACTAATTATTGAGATTCTAAAATATACTATAAATTACCTAGGCGTTATAGAAATATAGGAATAAGCTTATTAAATTAAGAATCTTCTAAAGATATTAAGATAAAGGTTTTAAGGAGTTTCATTTTTATTATCTTTTTAGGTGAGAGAGAAAGAGGAAGGCGCAATAGTTAACGCACTACGCATAGACTACCTATTGCATACCTAAATCCTTTTGGAGGTTCTTAAAGCTAGAAAGGTTCTCTCTAGATACCTACTTACTACTTCAACTCTACTATAAAAGTAAGTAAAGTAATACTATATTTTTACCTAGATTATTACTAATTTCTTATATTATTTAGGAAGTAATACTAAAAAGTATCCTTATTAGGATATAATTATAGTATATACTATAGTTTACTTACTTGCTTTTATAGTAATCTTTTATATTAATCTACTGTAGGCTAACTGCTTAGGTCTAGTGCTAGAGCAAAGCGCAAGCAGATTCAGATTGTTCTTAGAATTCAAACACCAAAAAGTCTTCTTAGTAAATTAATAATATAAATAAGGCCTAAAAGCAGGTTGATTGCGCTAAGAAGGCTCTTAGGTAGTAGAAAGCTAGTAAACTTAAAGCCTTAAGGGCTTTAAGTAAGTAGACTAATACTTCTATAGCTAAATAAGCTAAGCTGGAGGCTTAGAAGATCTAATAAATCAAGGCTTACTAATAAGTATCTCTATTCCCTATTTAATCTATTTAGTAAATACTAATTTTATAATAGTATATCTAAGGAAATGTACCTAAGCTAGGTTCTTACTAATATAATAAGCCCAGCCTCCTCTAGCTCCTATACTATTATAGCTAAAGATAGAGATAAGGCCTAAGAAGATATTAGGACGACGCAGAGGATACGTGTGAGTATGCAGCTAAGAACAGCTACTAGAACTAACATAACCAACATTGAATAGGTTGTGCGCCCTTAGTACTAATGCTAGTAAGAGCGACTTACTGCTAGATAGTCCTCAGAGTGAGGGAAACTTATATAGAGCTAAGGAACTTATAATTAGGGCTCCTTAGGTAGTGAGATTTCCCTAGAATATTATAGATTTAAGTGATATACCTTATTTGAAGTGATACAATAGCCTAGGAATAAGCTTAAGGTAGCTAACTATCTAATTAGACAAGAATAAAGTAAGAATAATAAGATAAATATAGGTATAATTGTAGTGCGCGTGTGTATTAAAAGGTAGATATCTCTACAAAGAAGATGAAAAGAAGAATAGATAGTTAATAGTAAAAAGTCTATGCCCTCCGTCCCTAACTGTCCTGATTAGACCTCAATTTATAGGAGGTCCTTCTGACTAGAGTGCTAACTAAGGAAAGAAGAAACCTAAAAGAAAACAAGACTAGCTAATATATTTGCTGCTTAGCTCTAATTATCTCCATTACTATCCTAAATAGACTTCAAGGATAGCAATCCACACTTCTAGGCAATAAAGCAAAATAGAAAGAAAACAAAAACAGAGCCTAAGTTTTAATAAAAAACAGAAACAGCCTAATTATTCCCTTGTAATCCTAAATAGACTTAAGGATTGCAATATGCCCTGCATTCCAAGGCGCTAACCAGCCGTCCAATCGTCCTAATCAATAACTAATCCACTCTATCGCCCCATAATTTCCTTTAGCCTCGAGAGCAATAGGATCGCCGCAAGCTTCCTATTTGAAAGTACACACTTGTCCCCAGTCTAGGAATGAGGTAGAACGGTGTGAACCCCGTTGTCCCCCAAAGCGTTGTCTGATTGGCAAACAAAATAGTAGGCAGCATTAGATCCCAGTTCTATTATCCTCCATCTAACTAGGTGAAGACATCATATGCGATTAGTTAGTAACCCTTGAATTCGGGCTTCTCAAAAGATTAGATAGCTGACATATAATTTAATCTTAGTAATAATTAAATAAAATATATAGCATAAAGAGTTAATAGTTAAAAAGAAAGCAATAACTGAAGGCCTGGACTAGCGTCGCTGCTGTGATTAGGGCGACCCTAACCTAAAGAATAAAAAAAGATTTTATCCCTACTAAACCTTCTATACACACCCTAAACAGACTTTTTAATAATTAAGTATAAATTCTACCCTAGAGATAATATACTTTCTCTTCTAGAAAGTAGGCCCTGCTCGACCTGAAGTTAGTGCGCTATCTAATTTACTTAGCGCTAGAGGAAGCGCAATTAAAAGGAAGTCCCTAGATCTACTACTATTAACCTATATATGAATTCTAGCTAAACCTAATTAAGGGAAACCTTATTACGCTCTGCTTCTCCTCTATTATTATTTTATTAGGGCTACTCGCACCTTAACTAAACTTTAGATCTAGGCGGGCTTTGCTATATTTCTAGTAGATATCTTCTAGGGTAGAGTAGTGTTATTTAAGGTTTTTAGGAAAAAGAAGATAATAAGTTTTTACCTAAAAGTTAGAGGTATTTATAATACCTATATAAATCTAGTCTATAATAAATTATTTTTTATAAGTAAGTATTATTAGAATAGACTATGTATAGGTCTAAATAAAGTACTACCTCACATAGTAATAAGGAGATTAGATATTTTGTGAGAGTATGGTGGCTAAAGGCCTAAATCAGGGAAGGATAAATGGCGCGTGCAAAGGTAGGTGTATTGAGGTATCAAGAGTACAACTTGGCTTCTTCCGCTAGATGCGTGCGGAAGGCCCTTTTAAGATGCGCGTACATGACTCGTGCGCTCGGTCTCCGTTCGGCGCCCGCTCGGCGCATGCAATGTCCTTGCGATATCCGAATATCCTTATATATTTAATTTACCTATAAGGCACTGTTAGAACGATATAGAGCATATGTGTGAGTAGGCAGCTAAGAATAGCTACTAGAACTAATATAAATAACCCCTGAATAGAGTCGCGCGCCCTTAGTACTAATGCTAGTAAGGGCGTCTTACTACTAGATAGTCCTCAGAGTAAGGGAAACTTATGTAGAGCTAAGGAACTCATAGTTAGAGCTCTTTAAGTAGTAGAATTTCTCTACAATATCGCGGAATTAAGTAATATACCTTATTAAAGTAATATAATACTCCAGGAACGAGCTTAAAATAGCTAACTATCTAATTAAAAAGAGATTAAAATAAAAATCATAAGATAAATATAATTATAATTATAGTACGCATATGTATTAAAAGGTAGATATCTCTAGAAAAAAGATAAAAAGAAGAATAAAAAGTTAATGATAAAATGTCTATGCCCTCTATTCCTAACTATCCTAATTAGACCTCAATTTATAGGAGGTCCTTCTAATTAGAGTGCTAAACATGGAAAACAGAAACCTAAAAAAAGTAAGACTAGCTAATTTATTTGCTGCCCAGCTCCAATATCTCTATAGATAAAATTAATAAGAAATACCTAGATAATTCTAGATAATATTAAGGATTTATTTAATTTCAATATTAATATTGATTTGAAGATAGTAACTATTAATATTACTAAGTAGTATACTATAATTATTAATAAGCTGATTTAGATATATAAATTACTATAAGTAATTACTATAGTTACTAATAAAGATAAGAAAACTATATCTAATGTACTACTTCTTTTATACTAAATAGGAAGTTATACTAAAGAGACTGTACTTTAAAATTAAGTATCTTTTAAGTAATACTATATTTACTATAGCTATTATGAATAAGTATAGCTTAGTTTAACTTAGCTATAACTATAGGAAATAGAGTAAAAGTAATATCTTTTACTCCTATATGTTTGAAGTACTATATCTCTAGAACTATATGAGATATAACAGTATAAACTATATATTTGAATTCTCTATTCGATTTCCCATTAAATAATATATAGTTTTTTCCTATACAGATAGAGTAAAACCAATCTAAATATAACCTAGAAATAACGTACTTTAATATGTATTATATTTAAGGTTTCATTACGCATTAGCGCATATAGCTATACAGTAGCTTGAAACTATATAAAAGATGCATCGCATTAGTGTATATAGCTATGCATTAGCATAAACCTACGCTTAGATATATGAGATCATAGCGTAAAACTACGCATAGGTGCATTATATACTCTCAGGCTGCTCAAGTGCAAAAACTTACGCTTAGACTGCTTAAGCGCATACGCACTAGCGCGCCCTAGCGTGCGCTAGCGTAACTAGGTATATCTTAAGCGCTAGAAGGGAATGCGAAGCATATTGCGAATATGAAGTCCGGTAGAAAAGGCTGGACATATATACCTACCTTTTTCCCCAGCTATTTAGCCTTTGAGATACAAGTATTCACACAAAATATACACCTATTCATATCTATATTTTATTCTCTATCTGAATATTATGCATTAAACTTAGAAAGCTACCCTCATATACTATTCCTTGCTAGAATTCTATTTATATTATACTAGAATCTTTTCAACCTCTCCTTCTATCTTCGTCTCCGTGCTTATAATAACTACCTAGTAGCTAGTAATATCTTTACTAAGGAGGAGGTGCTATAGTTTACTCTCGCTAAGTACTAGTAGCTAAAGCGCCTCTTCTAGAGGAAGTAGAAATACCTAGTCCTGAACTCTTTTATTCAGGAGATAACAATATATCGCGATGCGGCACCACAGTACTAGCAGCCCTGCGTGGCTCCGCTGCAGCCCTGCGTGTCTGTGGTGGCGCGCAGTATGGCTACACACTTATATAAGCTACTCTGCTGCCTATTTTACTGCGCTTCGCGCGTAACTATCTCTAAATAAGATAGTTGCTTTCTACAACTCGCCCTTACCCCTACCTACAGGCTTGTGATAGTTATAAGCTTAGCTCTTCTACTTATAAATACCCCTTTTAACCTCTCTAAGCTTAGGAAAGGGTGAGGGGCTTTCTCCTATACCTTTGGACCTCTCTTAACTAAGCTTTTATATCTTCTTTTAATAACCTTTTAAACCTCCCGCTACTTTATAAACCCCATAATACTCTCGTTATATCTACCTTCTCTATAGAGGCGAAGCTCTACAGCCCAGCTAACTAGCCTCGCTAGTATCTAAACCTATATACCTCCGCGCAGTCTGAAGGCATCTAGAAGTTTATTAACCCTAATAGACCCAACTTAGATAAGCCCTCAGATGCTCTCAAGCTTATTCTAACTATTTAGGAGTTTATTACTAAGCGCTAGGCGTACCTTTAGGCTTAGTACTAAGTTAACCTTACTAAATATGAGGTATCTAGTAAGGCTTCTACTACTTCTGCTACTAAAGGAGGCTCTTAGACGCTTCTGATATAGAAAGTAATAAGAATATTAAGCTCTCTCTCTCTTACTAACTCTAGCAGAGCTCTTAAAAAGCCCTTATTACTACTACTTCATGAGGTAGGGCCCTTATAAACCTAACTCCGCTAAGCCCCATAATATAGGCTAAGATCCAAGAGGAGTAGAGTAATACTCTTAAGTTCTACTCTACTACTAGTATAATCCTCGCTTTATAGGTTGCGTTATACTAGGCTCTTTAGGGGGTTATTTTCTAAATAGTTAACTTAATCTACCTTAAGAGCGTGGGAATTAAGCTAAATACCTTAGATAAGTTTTAGCTAAATCTTTAGAACCTTATTTACTATCTTAAGTAGTACCTAAGCTACTCTAATAAAGGTATTAAAGAATAGATATACTATAATCATAAGGAGATTCTAAAGCGCGCTAAGTATAAAATAAGGCTATTTAATTAGTTTATAGAGTAGTACTATCTCTATAGTCTTACTAAGAGTTAGTAAATCCCTAAGGTATAGGGGAGTTATAGTAAGTACCTATTTCTTAAAGCTATCTACTATTATATTACTCCCACTTAGGCTTAGTATTAGCTAGATCTTATTATATAAGTAGATAAGATTAGTATACTAAGTTTTATGCTTAAGTAATTTAGTATTATTCTCTCTACTAAGATCTATAGCAAACTAGCTCATACTCTAAGCTATAGTAGGGGCTATAGTAAGGCTCCGGGCGTATATATGACTCTGGCAGGCTGCTCTAATAATAGGACCTACTTAAGCTTACTCCTATTACTACCTCCTCCTTTTTTATAGGCTTACTAAGTAAGATACCTACCTATCCTTACAGCTATTACTACTACTAGTTACTATATTATCATTTATATATTTAGTAAGCCTTTATAAATACTCTAATGGAGCAGGGTAAGGATTATAAGATAGCTAAAGATAAGGCTTAGTATATATAGGAGATAGTAATATCTCCCTAGTAGGCCTACCTCTATACTAGTCTCTAGAAGGCGGGGTAGATTATAAAGAAGACTTAAAGGACTAGATAGCTCCCCTCTAATTGAGGTAGGCGCAGCAGTTAAGCTAAATACAGCAGATATAGTAGCTCTAAAGGCTACTAGCTACCTAGTAATATCTCCTACTATATTATTAGTTATAACCTATTACTAGATAAGGGTGAAATAGTACAAACCTATTTAGCTATATTTATTTTCTTTGAAGGCCCCTACGTTCTCTCTTAGAGCATTGTTTTTAATAACTGCGGTGCTCTTTATATTATCAATAATAAGAGGATGCTAGTAGCTAGCTTCTTTATTTGCTCTCATAATAACAAGGTAATTAAGGTTAGTAGTATGAGCGTGCCTATTTTTAGTAGGAGCACTTAATATATTCTGGATGCTATTGAGAATACTACTATAGGCTAGAAGACCGCCTTAATATTAAATAATATTGCTATTATTAAGAATATATATCAATATTATTTCTAAGATGCTTCTCTATAAGGCTAGGATTTAATATAGTAGCTATAACTATACTTCATAGTATAGGAAGCCTAGCAAATCTACCTGTATTAAGCAGCTTATTTATAACTAAGTGTTCTTCTAATATAACTCTATTTCTACCTACTCGCCTTATCCTAAGATCCCTATAAGCTCTACTAGTATTATAGCTCTATCTAACGACAAGAGGCCTGCGCAGCTATTATATAACTGCGCGGCGAAAAGAAGTAATAACGCTTATACTTAGTATTTTTGCTCTAGATACTTAGGTTAGGCTGCTCTTAAGCGCCTAGTCTATAATATTAGGGGGGTGTGAATTAAGGCCCCCTTATGTATCTAATATAAATACTATACTTAAGTATATACTATTTAGGTTATTCTATATAGTTTATTAGAAGGTAAAGCTCCCTAGCCTTACTATAGGATAGTATAGGACCTTTTTAACTATTAGAAGCTTAGTAGACTATATGCCTGAATGCTCCTAAATAAGGATGAGTATAGCGGAAGGCTCTTTAGGATCTCTTTGGTCTCTAAAGAGCATAATGAGGTGTTTAGAGCACTGTTTACGTTTGAATGTTAGGTGCGAAGATAAAGAGGCCTGAATATCTGTAAAATTCGTTATGATATTGAGCGCGCTGTGATTGCTATCCTAGGCTTTACGCGCTATGAACAATAGATAGTAGAATAAGGTATTGATATAGAACTCCTACTAGTAAATATAAAGGAGACTATAGGAGGAGGCGAGCGTGTAGGCGGCGACGTTATTCCAAAAGCCCTAGCTATATTAAAAGGAGCTTACCTGCTAATCTACCTTATATTAGAGGCCTTGATAGTATTTATTATTATTATATATGATATTAGCCTGTATGCTGCAAATAACTAGTAAAGCCCTATTTAAAAGGAACTAATAATACTTCTGATGGTGGCAGCTAGACCTCGCGCTTTTGATATATTAGGACCTTCGCCTATATTAGGGAGGGCTCTACGCCTATAGCTATAGAGCGTACCTACTAGGGAGTATATAAGAGAGAGGCATTAGGAGACGCTATTATAAAGTTACCTCTAGGGCCTATCTTAGATACCTAATAGGATATATACCTGAAACGTATAACCTCTATAGGATCTGGGTTCTTGCGCTTAAATAGGTTATTATTACGCGCAATATACTTTAATGAGACGAAATTATACTCTCTAGATGATCAGGTAGACGCCCTGGACGTTTGGAGCGCTTAGGAGATTGTTAATGAGGTTGAAATATCTGTTAAATTTGCTAATGTGGTCCTTAAGACCTTGGGGGTGCTTGATAAAGCTACTAGTAACCTTGTAATAAATAATACCCCTAGAGAGCTATTTAGGCTCTCTATGCTAGCTGCTTTTCTTCTAGAAGCGCCTCGCACTGCTGCTGCAAAGCTATAAGGCCTACTAGCTAGTATATAGAGAGGGTTGCTAATACCTAAATAATCTCCTAAATCTAATAGTATACTAGAAATAAGATTAGGTATTAGGATAATTATATCTCCCCTTCCTATAGCTATAGGTATACTTAAAGTAGCTTAGCTACCTATTTTAAACGCATAGTAACTGGCTACTTAAGCGCCTAGTAAGTATAGCTTAATAAATAATAAAAGAGCTTCCCCCTTAATAGCTAAAATAATAATACTAACTTATTATCTATATTAATAATAAGACTATAGGCCCCCTACTAGATAGAGTACTTAAGAGAGATACCTAAGAGCCCTCATAGCTATATATCTAGATAATAACTTAAGCTTACTAGATAATAACTATTAGTAAGCTTTTCTTACAACCTTTCTACTTAATTAATAGGAAGCTATTGCTGAAAGCACTCTTAGCTATAAGACTCTCTATTCTGTAGTTTCTGCACGCCTCTAGAATAACTTAGAAATATACCCTAGCGCTAAGCAGAAGACTATATACTTTATAGAGAACCTTATAAAGCCCCTAAATAACTACTTTGAGGTTAATAAGCTTAAAGAGCTACTATAGGGTATATTCTAAGCTGCTATAAAGAAGGAGATTACTAAACCTACTATAATAGGCACCTAGCGTATTATTAACTAGGCTGAGGTATGCTTGATGCCTCTACCTTTAAAATAGGTATACTTCTATAAATTCTATAGTAATCGCCTTAACTTCTGTAAAGCGTGTATCTGCGTGAGAGGAGATATATAAGATACCTCCTCTCTTAGTTCTATATATGCTGCTATACTTGCGGCGCAAAGCCTGCGTATAGTAATAGTAATTATAGCTTAGTTTTATCATGAAATCCTATAATATGATATTATTAATATCTTCTTAAATGCGGATATTAACCTAGAGGGAGAGCTAGTTACTTGCTACCTCCTAGATAGCTTTAAATAATGCGGGAAGCTTATTGAGCTTAATAAAGCCCTATATAGCCTTAAGAATACACCCCTCCTATAGTATAAGGAGTTTTCTTTAACTCTATGTAAGCTTAAGCTCTCCCTATATAATAAAGAGCCTTACTTATTTTAAGATAAGTATTGTAGAGTCTTTATTCTATTTTATATTAATAACTTCCTTATTCTGTTTTACTATAAGTATAAGAAATAAGCTTGAGAGCTTATTAAGGCTATTAAGAAGTTATATAAAGTTTACAAACTAGGCTCTATTAAATAGTATCTTAGGCTATATATTATATATAACTAAATAGCTAAAGAGATTTATTTAGTTTATAATTAGTACATCTACACTATTACTAAGCGCTTTAATCTCTGCAGTAGTATTTACTCCGCTACTCTACTACCTTTTGCTAAACTTACTAAAAATAAAGGTGAGGCTATATTTATATAAGTTAAGGAGTACTAGTTGCTTATTGAAGTATTTTATATACTACGATAATAGTACGGCTAGATGTGGCCTTCGCTATAGCTTAACCATCCTACTTCCTTACGAATTTAAGCACATAGCACTTTGCTATAGCGAGGTAGTATATCTAATATCTCTATGCTACTTACTACCTCACGATATGCTATAATAGCTCTGGGGGTGATAGGAAGGAGGCTCTACTGCTTATTGCTAGTAATGCCTCTTTTACTAATAACGATAAGACTTATAGGGTCTCCCAGGGCTTTATAATAATACTCTGTGGAGGTGTAATTTAATAGAAAGCGGCCTGCTAAGTAACTATAATAATATCTATAATAGAAGCAGAGCTCCTAAGTCTTGAATATATAGCTAAAGAGACTGTAGCACTTTAGAGGCTATACTATAATATTGCTTTAGAACTTAGGGATATTTAGAAGGTTTATTATGATAATTAGTAAACTATTTAACTAGTAGTTAGAGAGAGAGAGAGAATATTAACTTATCTATAGTATATTAATATCTAAAATATTCGGCTTCACTAAGGGTATATAAAGGGCATCTTTAAGGTACTATATATACTTATAGACTAGATACTAGTAGATAGACTTACTAAGAACCTCTCCTAAGCAAAGTTTAAATGCTTCTAAGTGCTATTAAACTTTATAGATACTTAGTATATTATTATCTAAATAGAGAAGAAGGTTTAAAGAGTAGAAATAAGCTCTATTTAGCCTAAAGGCTAGTAGATATTATCTGCGGGGCTATAGCCCCCTCTATAAAAGTAATTCTTATAAGTATACTGGGAAGAGCAGGAGCCCAGTGGGGACTGCAAAGATAGTAAACAGCACAACACTACCCACGAAAGGATAGGAATAATAAAAGTAGGCTCAAAAGATGCGCGTATCGATTCGCAGATCTGATCAGAAAGAATGGGAAGAATTGGGCTTGAAATGAAAGAGATCTCGTGGAAATCGTATGTCGGATTATTAAGGTATGAGCCCCTTGAGGCTGAAAAGACTATGGATGATGGTGGTGATAATGAATGTGAAGGGTCTTCCTTCCCCTCTTCCCCTCCCCGCATCGCAGTCTTCCGTTTTTAGACCCCATTGACAGTGGGCCTGCTGACTGAACAGCCAAGCCATCCTGGCCCATCCCAATACTAGCCTACTACTCTACCTCCTAAAATACTAAAAGCAAAGGGTATTTATGCCTATAGGCGCATCTTTAATAATAGGAGCTCTCCTCTGTATAAATAGCTATAATAAGGTAGTCAATTTGGGGGGTTAGTAGCGCTAGTAGGTATATTAAAGATAGCTAAAAAGCTTACTAAATAAGTATATGCGCTAGTAATAGTACCGCTAGGTGGTATAATAGAGACCTACTAAAAAGAGCTACTAAAAAGTAACTCTCTAGTAATCAGCTTAAGTTAAATAATACTACTAGTAGGTATTGTGGGAGCCTTAGAGTATTGCGAAGGGCTAGCTAAAGCTGACTTTCTAATAGCGCCCTTTAGGCGTATAATAACCTCCTGGCCCTTCCCCTTCTCTTCTTATTCTACTTCCCCTAACTCCTCCTACTCCTCCTCCTCCTTCTCCTTCTCTAGGATAGTATAAAGAGTATAGTAATAGAAAGCGAGTCCCTAAATAGTATTATTAGCTTTATTATAATATCTAGAGCTCCCGCTCCCGCTAGTATACTTATAATTTAGTTATTCTCATTAAATACCTTATGGTAAAGCTAGTAGAGCTTAATAGCAGTAGTAAGTAGGGGCTTATAGCCTTAGCTATATAAGTAGCAGCAGTAGCGCTTATAGGTACTATAGATATAGTAACTAGAGCTCTTACTCATAAGTAGTAAGTAATTATAGCTGTAGTAGGGAGGGCCTATAAGGTCCCTAGCTCCCTCTAGAATGGGGGAAGTAGTGTGGGGCTTCTTAGCTAACCTAGTTGCTTTTGTGGCTCTACTAGTGGGGGTTTTCTATAGAGGCGTCTGAGGGGTCTTAGTATACTACTGCTTCTTCTGTGGGCTAGCGGGCTCCTCAACTAGCAATAATATTATTAGTAATATTTAAGATAGTAGGGTAAGTAGCAACTTATTCTCCTCTTCTTCCTCGTATTCCGCCTACTGCTCTATATTAGTAGTAAGCTATGCGTTAAGTGCGGCTTGCTGCTTCGTAAGAGCGGCTAGCTGCTTCTTTTCCGCCTTGTTAGCGGCTTTGGTTGCCTGCGCCTTAGTGATGCGGGCGCGGAGCTCCTCCTCAGTCTCCTTACGCTTAGGGGCTATTATTAATAATATTGTGATAATATATTAATAGTACTATAATAAGAGATAAGTATATATAATAACTAATAAGGCGCGTAATAGATTTTTTGCGCCTGCGAAAAATTAACTTATAGTTATTTATATATAGTGTTCTGAGTAGAAAAAGAGGGGAAGTCTAAAGGCTATGCACAACGAAGGGATATTTATATTTATGCCCTGAGGCTGCCTTTTGTAGGCAGTTAGCTACTATTACGGGCTATGCCCATTGCTACGGGCTACGCCACGGTCGCATCAGTGGGCGGACACATCCCGTACTTAAGTGCAGCTAAACACTAAGTGCATGACTTGTTGTTACGTACCTTTTGCGCATAGTCCAATTGGTAGTACCACTGCGCACGCATGTACTGAAGGCTGAGATGCTATTGGCTGCAGCACTACGCCCCTGTGGGGCCCGCCCTTCACCGCTACCCTCTATAGTAGTTAACTATTATTTATAATAGTTAGCTGCTATTCTACTACTCTTTGATATTTATATTTTTATTAGCTAAGTTATATAATAGTAGCTATAAATGCTATAAATATTATAAGGGATATTAAGGGGTTATTTTTTATTTATTTTCCGCCTTTGGGGCTGTTTTAAATATAGTTATTTTGTTTTTATATGTAGTTAAAAATAGTTGTAGCTGCGCGTGGAGCGTCGTGAGAATATAATAGCATCTGCAGAGCGCAGCTGGGTAGTGTGTTGCGATGTGGTACTATAGTACTAGTAGCCCTGTGTGGCTCTGCTGTAGCCCTGCGTGGCTGTGGTAGCGCGCAGTATGGCTATATACTTATATAAGCTACTCTGCTGTCTATTTCACTGCGCTTCGCCCGTAACTATCTCTAAATAAAATAGTTGCCTTCTATAACTCGCCCTTACCTCTACCTATAGGCTTGTGATATAATATAAGTAATATACTATTTATTATAGTAATTTTATATAGTTATACTAATCTAAATAGAAACTTTGCTCTAATATATTACTCTGCTCTTAAGATACATAATATACTATATACTATAGCTAAGCGCTACTACAATCTCTTTTTTAAGCTATTAGTTAAGGCTATATTTATTAAGATTACTAGTTAGGTAGTTCAGAGAGATATTTAGGAGCCTATAGGTCTATCTTAGCTTTAGGATACTTTTACTATTTATAAAGTAATTAACTTCCTATTTATAATAGATAACTTAGTCTTAGCTATTTTATAGCTAATTTCCTTCTTCTTTAAGCTTAAGATTACTTAGGATAATACTTTCTATAACTACCCTTACGTTAGTGAGATAGCTTAGGAGCTTACTTATTAGCTTAACTTTTTACTCTAAGTAGATTTATAATAGTATTAGGAAGTAATTAATTATTAATTATTATAATGACTATTTGAAGTAACTAATATAAAATAAATTAATATAGCGCTCTATACTCTTATTCTCTTTATTAATTCCTTAACTAAGTCTTTATTCTTTCTCTATTAGTTAATATACTTAATATAAATTATGTTGAGATTTATATCTATTTATATGAAGATAACTCTTTAGTAAAAAGATTAAGGTATTTCTTATGTTTAAATATATTAATAAGGAACTAGTTAATAATCTTATAAAGAGCTCCTATAGCTTATAATTAAGATTAAATCTAGTAGTAGGCTTTAACAGGGAACCTAAGTATTATTTCTTAAACTATTATTAAGAATATATATTAAGAGATTAAAAGATTAGTTATCTTTGAGTATTTTTAAATCTCACAAAGTATAGTTACTATTCTTTTAGTAATAGCAAAAAAAAGTAGTGATATTAATTCACTTACTATTAGGTCTCTATCTACAAACGTTTTTATTAAGATGTTCGCCCATCCAGACCCAACCCAAGTGTCGGGCCCGTAGCCCAGCGGGCAGGAACGTCAACTATAGTAGTTATATAACCTCAGTTACCTAACGTAGTAGTCACGTAACCTCAGTCACATAACCCACCTCATCAGTCTACTATATCATGCCTCCTTTCGCTAGCCACCCTTCTAGATACCTTCTTTCAAAAGACATCATCACTATTCAAATATTATACGTACCCCCCTACCTTCTGGATCTAGTCTTTATGAGACTAATACTAATTAGTAGTTAACTTCACTATTATACGACTTAAGATACTGCGAAAAATAACCGCAGATCAGCAAGGTTAAAATGAAATAACTAAAGAGATAAAATATTGATTAATTTGACCTGAATCTTTTTCAGTTAGATATTACCAAGCTAGATATTCAAATAGAAGCTAAGGGTTCAGCCTCCGCTACTAATTTAACCCTTGCTAGAGAGACGTTCTTTAGCCTAAATAGACCCCCAGCCTCCTATTATTAAAATATTATGCTAATAGAGAACAACTTAGGCGCTAATTGTTCGGCCTCCGCTCCTGTTTTAAGCTTTCTCTAAAGTTATTATTAAAATCGTCGTGGGCGAAATTTTGGATCCCCCACCGTTTGACGATAGCCGCAGACCATCCCGCACGCTATTCAGCACCTTCAACCCCTCGCAATAGCCTCGTTACGCTAGCAAATTTATTGCATTTCAAAACCCCTCTTTTGCCCTCTTCAGGCAGTTACCTTCTTTTGCCCTCTTTTGGCACCTTCCCTCTACTGCCTTCGCAGCTACTGAAACCACCCACAAACAACTCCTTTGCTAAAACAATACGATCTTTTAATAACCCACCTCTTTTGCCTCTTTTTCAACCAGTCGCGTCGATTTAGCCGCTCACACGTCTTTTTAGCTATTTAGCATTAATTTAGCGTATTTTAACTACTTCTAATACTACTCACTACTTCGCTAAGCTTCCCACCTCCACTACCCACCTCAAAACCTCCCTCCTTCTCAAAACCTCCCTCCTTCACCCCCTTCTTCACCCTTCTTTTGCCATTCAAATCAACCACTTCAAACCCTCCACATACAACAACAAGCAGTAAGCCCCAAGTGCCTGCAAAGAGACTTTTAACGTTACTACCCGCCCGCTATTTTGGCTATTTTGCTCGCTGTTTTAGCAGCCACGTCGATGTTGCAGCAACTACGTCGAAGTCGCGGCAGCTACGCTAATTTGCTGCTATAAACGGGCCTTCCGAAACCGCAGTAAGCCCTAACCGCCCGCGTAAAACAAGTATTTCGGCCTCATATTGGATTTATTTGTTTTGCCACGTTCAAAAGCCCTCGTTTGAGCCCTCTTTTGAGCTATTTAGCTACAACTGACCCCCCCCCCTCCGTTTTGCTCTATTGGGTTTATTTGTTTTAACACGCGCAAGAGGCTCTTCTTGAGCCCTCTTTTTGATATCTCTTTGGGCCATATCTTTTTGGCCCATTTGACAATAGCAACAGCCCCCCCCCTTTCTCAAATACCTTCTCTGCCACCAACTCCTCTTCAAACTTCTTCTTACTTCTTCTTATCTCCAACTTTAGTAGTAAAACTCTTCCTTCTTTAACCTCTTTTTGCTGTTTTTTATTACTTTCTAACCCCCGCCCC
>JAXCEF010000759.1:0-16691 GCA_037178605.1 Colletotrichum euphorbiae | reverse complement strand
TAGTAAATCTCGTTTTAGATTACTATAAGAGATTTAATATAGGTATTAATAATATAATGAATAGCTCTATAAAACTAATAGCACCTAGTAGCCTAGAAGAAGTTTATCTTAGAGTGCTATCTTACTGCTAGTAGCCACCTTAGTAGCTACCTCAATAGCTACTGCGGTATCCGCCTTTTCCTCTTCCTCTAAAATCTTGGCCTTATTAGTGGCTACCTCAATAGCCTCCTTGAAAGCCTTAATTCTAACTATACTAGTAGGGCTACTACTAATGTTAGGTCTATAAATTATCTTCAGATTATTAAATATACGCTTTAGTAGCCTCTATAGTATTGAGGTCAAATTTAATATCCCCTTAACTAGTAACTCTTCTAATAAGAGCTAAGATATCTATCTCATAGTTAGCCCTATTAATATTAAGGGTTCTAAAGTTTTCCACTAGAGAGTTGATAATAGAGCTTGCTATTTAGGCTGCTAAAGGCTCCTTAGTCTTTTATCTTTAGCCTAGTCAAAATTATCTTCAAAGGGATAAGTAAGGTCGTTATAGGCTTAAGCTTAATGAGGCCTAATAACTACTGAAGATTTTATTAAGTAGTATACTATCTAATAAGGGCATTTTCAACTACTAACTATTGCTTTAAAATAACTTCAGTAAGCTTATAACCTAACTCTCAAGCCACAGCTTTCATAGCCCTCTCAGAAAAGCAACAATAGGCAACCTGAATAAGCTCAGCATTAGCAAGATCTAGATATCCTCACTAGATAGCACGCTAACGAAGCTAGCAAATAGTAGTAATTAAGGCTATATTTGGGAAGATTTATTATTATTAATATGAGGTCCTATAATAAGGTTTCTAAGGTCCTCATTCAGATTCTATTAAGTGTTTAGATCTATAAATCCAAATTAGTAAATAAGCTTCTTTTTAGCTTTAGCCTAAGTCTTAGCTTTACTAATATATAATTACACTACATCTCTATAGTTAGTAGAACTATACATATAGACTTTATTCTTTATATCCTTATTAATCTTATAATATAGCTTTAAAAGGCTCTTATACTCTATAAGGAAGTCTGAGATATTAGTTCTAATAAGGTTAGGCGCTCCAGTTAAGTAGGGAGTTATCACAGTAATAGTAGAACGCTTCATAAGGATATCCGCTAGAATAACAAAATCCTAGTTAGTATAACCCCTCATTAATATACTAAAAGGGCTTGAGGAGGCTAGGTTAAGCCCTAAGTCAAGATTCACAGGCCTATCCTTACTATCCTCAGAGACTAGTTTATTTGAAGCTTAAGATTACATCTTACTACATAAAGGGCCTAGAAACTATTCTTTAGGCTGCTTCCCTTTACTAGAAGAGGACTTAGCATCTAGGTTACTAGAATAAGAAATAAATATATCATCTATAAATCTATAAATACTATATTAATTATATTAAAGTATTATTAAGTAATTATTTTTTAAATCTCTATGAGATATTACTAAATAGATAGATTAATATAATTTCCTAATATCTTTAAAGGTAAAGGGGGTAATAGCAGATCTTCTAGAAAATAATAGAAAAAGTAAAAAAAGAAGAAGAATATAAATAAATATAGAAAGGCTTTGTGGCCTTAGTCTTACTACCTTAGTAGTAATTCCACTCTAAGTCTTAATATTTAAATTAGAAAAGTCTTCCCTAGTGAGGCTCCCATCTCAAAATCTTATAGCTTACTATATCAAATACTTTATATATTAGCATACTTGCTCTTAGCACTCTAAGCTGCATTAAAAAGGGTTTATTAATATTCTTTTACTAATCTAGTTAATCTCACTTTACTTATTAGCTCAATAAGACTACTATTTCTCCTGCACTAGTTTTATCTACAGCTTTTTAGCTATCTCAGCCACAACAAACTAGTCAAAAAGACTAGCAGTAGATAAGAGTAATTAAGAGAGAAGAGAAAAAAGAAAAATAATTAGTTCCAGCCGAAATACCAAAAGAAGAGAGGATTTCAGGTTCTTTATAATTCCTATTAACTTTTTCAAACAAACGCATAGCTATATAATTCCTCTATAAGCTAATAGGTCTGCAAATCGCCTATTCTCCTCTATCTATCTCATAGTTATATATTATATTATTATTTCTTTATTCCTTTATTTCTTTATAGCAGCTAGATATTACAATTATCTAAAAAGAAGTATATATATATTAGTATATATTATAACGGCGGGACGTCTGGACGTAATAAAAGCACCCCACTCTCTTAGAAACCTTTGAGAGTCGTGGCAAAGAGCAAAAAGATCCGCCTCTAGGCACCATTAGGAAGAGCAGAAGCCCGATAGGGACTACAAAGATAATAAATAACATAATACTACCCACAAAAGGATAGGAATAATAAAAATAGGCTTAAAGGATGCGCGTAGCGATTTGCAGATCTAATTAGAAAGAATAGGAAGAATTAGGCTTAAAACGAAAGAGATATCGCAGAAATCGTATGTGAGATTATTAAGATACGAGCCTCTTGAGGCTAAAAAGACTATGAATGAGAAGCATGATGATGAAAAACCATGATGTTCCTCCTCCCCTCTCCGCATCGCAGTCTTCTGCTTTTAGATCCCATTGGCAGTAGGCCTGTGGCTCTGCTAACTGAGCAGCCAAACTATTCTGTCCCATCCCAGTACTCTTGATACCTTAATACACCTACCTTTGCACGCGCCATTTATCATTCCCTAATCTAGGCCTTTAGCCACCATACTCTTACAGCCCTCTAGGGGGTTATTTTCTAAATAGTTAATTTAACTTATCTTAAGACCGTGAGAATTAAGTTAAATACCTCAAATAAGTCTTAGCTTAACCTTTAGAATATTATTTACTATTTTAAGTAGTATTTAGATTACTCTAATAAGAACATAAAGAAATAGATATACTATAATTATAAGGAGATTCTAAACATACTAAGTATATAATAAGGCTATTTAAATAGTTTAAGGAGTAGCACTATCTCCACAATCTTACTGAGAGTTAGGAAATCCCCGAGGCGTAGGGGAGTTATAATAAGCGCTTATTTCTTAAAGCCATCTACTATTACATTACCCCTATTTAGGCCTAGTATTAGCTAGATCGTATTATTTAAATAGATAAGATTAATATACTAAGTCTTTTACTTAAGTAGCTTAGTATTATCCTCTTTCCTAAGATCTATAGTAAACTAGCTAATAGCCTAAGCTATAGTAGGGACTATAGCAAGTCTCTAGGCGTATATATAACTCTTATAGGCTGCTCTGATAATTAGGACCTACCTAAGCCCGCTCCTCATACTGCCTTCTTAGGAGGGGCAGCCTTATTCTTTATAGGCTTATTAAGTAAGATACCCGCTTGTTCTTGCGGGCGCTACTACTACTAGTCTCTATACTAGTGTTACGGGCCGGGCTGCGCCACTTCGGGTACTGAGGGCGGCTACGCCTAGCGAAGCGAGAGCGGCGGCCCCGCCGCACAACTGCACCAAAACCGCTCGAAGTGCGCGCACATTGCGCCCTTAGACTCTTTCCTTCCTTAGTATAGATTCTCATAATCTAAGGCACCCCTTTATCAAATAAATATAGGCTCCGCCCCTCATATATCTATACTTGAGGATTTCACTTAGCGCCTCGCTAATTATACTGCGCAATAGAAGGTAATAGGTTAGCAGGTAATATGCTGGAAACTGCAGCGGCTGCAGTAAATTTCATAGAAGTTCTAACTATAATATATAATATAGTAATGAGGCTTAAGTATAATATATAAGTAATAGAAGATAGCGCCTAAGCGTACCTATTAACCCCTAATATAGATAACTCATGCGGGCCTATAGTAGTAAAAGTAGCTGCTATATCTAAGCTAGCGGCTATAGCTACGCCAGATCTAGCAGCCCCTCGCTACAAGCCCCTTCTGGACCCCCCTAAGCTCTAAGGGCGGCGCGAGGAGTACCTAGCCTAAGCTATATAGATGCGCAATAAACTAATGTTAGATTAGTAGTTTTTTAAACGCAACTAGGAGATATTCTACCTAATTCATACTTATTCAGGTAATACTCTATAGAAGGTTATATAGATATTCTATAAATAAGGTAGCCTAAATAGTATATATAACTTAAGCGACTTTATATATTACTTAGACTAGTTATATTTAGACCTTAACGCTATATTGTGCGCAATAAGCTAGCTATCTAACTTTTAGATAAGAAAGAATAAGAGCTTTACTGCCTTTCTCCCGCAATTTGAGCGCCTACTAGCACAAGCTAGAGGCGCAACTTAAGCGGAGAGCATATAAATTAACTTCCTATAAAGGGCGCTATTATATAAGCTAGCTAATTATCTTATAATAAGGGATAGTCCCGCTAGTTATAGCTAGTATATTATAGTTATTTAGGATATTACGTAGAAGCAGGAGGACTTTAACTACTTAAAGGCTACTATTAATAAAGCCTAACCCCGCGCGTCCTCTTCACAAGTTAATAGCAATAGCGACACATATATAACCAGCTCTATATAGGCTATAAAAGAGTTAAAGAGTCTAACTATAGAGGAGCGGCGCTACTGCTTTAGGTATAATAAAGTTAGCTATTTAAAAAGAAACTACCCCTAGCATAAGACTAGCGGCGTATACGCAGCAAAAACGGGCGAATAGCGCGGATAACGCGACCGCGAGCGACGCTTTGGATAAGTCGGGCGACGACTTGGGAAAAAAATAACTCCGCTATAAAATCGGGTAGTAGAGTATATAGAGGAGGAACGGGCAGACTAGGAGATATTTAGGAAAAAGTATAAAATAAGCAAACCTTTAGTAACTCTTATAGTTAGGATTAATAAAGGATATCCTACCTACACTCTTATAGATACTAGTTATAATATTTATACCCTTATAGATTATAAGTTTGCCCACTAACTTAAGTTACTATATATTAATTACTAGAAGTAGCAGTTATATAGCTTTATATATAACGCAGAATATATTACTAGCAAAGGCATAGTTACCTATAAGATTAAAACTAGTAGATATCTATAGCAAATCTACGCCTATATAGTCCACAGCCTTAATACGGATTTATTCCTAGGAAAACCTTAGATAGAGCATAACTACATAGTCTATTATACAGCAGAAAGGCGTCTCCTTTATAGAAAGGCGCAAGTCAATATCTCATTATCTATTTAGGAAGAATCCGCTTATATTCGCGAAATCTATGAAGCCCGTTTCCTTAACGCCGCCTTATTTCAGGCGATCTACTCTAGGGTAACCGGAGGGAAATCATTTAGGTCGCTACTAGAGATAGCAGCTATAATTCATTCAATAGGCCTAGCAGATATCAACAAAGCCTTACAGCTAAAGGAGCTACTAGCTAACCTAGCTATAAAGCTACTACCCTACTTCGCGGAGTTCGCAAACCTATTCGAACCATCAAAAGCCCATCCACTACCACTAACGCGGCCCGGCATTAACCACAAGATCCCGCTCAAACGCAACGCAAGCAAACAGGAAGCAGCGGTACTATAGGGGCCGCTATATAGCATATCCCAAGAGGAGCTCCTAGTCCTCCGGAATATACTTACTAACTTATTAGATAAGGGGTTTATTTGAGTAAGTAGCTCGCCTGCAGGCGCCCTAGTGCTATTTATATAGAAGCTAAGCAGTGGTATTTATTTTTACTGCAACTACTACGCGTTAAATGCAATCACTAGGAAGAACTACTACCCCTTACTACTAATTACAGAAACCCTCTAGCAAGTTCGCATAGCTAAGTAGTATACTAAGCTTAATATTATAGCAGCTTTCTATAAGATCTATATAACGGAGAAAGATATACTTAAGACTGCCTTTTAAATGCAGTATAGGCTATTTAAGTAGCTTATATGCCTATTTAGGCTAACTAGAGCACCTGCAACCTTCTAGCGCTATATTAATAAGACGCTCAAGGAGTTCCTTAATAACTTCATTATTATATATATTAATAATATCCTTATCTACTCTAGTAGCTTAAGAGCAAATTATAAAGCGAAGGTTAAGTAAGTGCTTTAGAGGCTAAAGGATGTGGAGCTAAACTTGGACTTAGTGAAGTGCGAGTTCTCTATTAAAACTATTAAGTATATTAGCTTTATTTTAAAAGCAAGCGAAGGTATTATATATAACCTAGAGAAGGTCCGCACTATCTAAGAGTGGGCTATGCTGAAGACTATTAAAGGCGTATGGAGCTTCCTGGGGTTTATAAACTACTACTAGGTATTTATTAAGGGCTATACTGGTATTATAATAGCTCTAAACTAGCTTACCTAAAAGGGAGTGCTGTTTAGCTAGGGGCTAGCGTAATAAGCTATATTTAAGATGCTTAAAGCGAAGTTTTTATTTATGCTAGTGCTATGCTACTTTAACCTAGATACTAAAATAGTACTAGAGATAGATTATTCTAGTTTTATGCTAGGTGGTATGCTCACCTAGCAAAATAATAGAGAGTAACTTCAGCTATTAAGTACTTATACTATAGAAGCTTACCCCTATATAGTATAACTACTTAATATATAATAAGGAATTCCTTATAGTTATTATGTATTTAGCTATGTGGAATATAGAGCTATATAGTATTTATAAGTTTAAGATTCTAATAGACTATAAGGGTTTAGAATACTTTATGAAGAATCAAAAGTTATTAGAGTAGTAAAGCTACTAAGTAGAGGAGCTAATAAAGTATAACTTTAAGCTTAAATACCGCCTAGGAGCCCTAGCTACTACGTCTAACGCGCTGTCTTGACGCGAGTAAGACGCGCTAAGCGGGTGGGATAATAATAGAGAGTAGGGCTAAGTTATCTAGGCTATGCCAGACTCCGCGTTGCCCGCGCAAGTAGCGCGGAGCTGGGACTAGGATGTAGATGAAGAGGCTCTGCTATATATATCCGTCTTTGAAGACGAAGAGCTCTAGCAGCGATGGGATGAAATGCTATAGGATGACTTACAGTATAGGGCTATATATAGCGCTATAAAGCGCGGCGGCCGCAGCTTTCCCCCCGCCTTATAGCTTAAGGTATAGATTACAGAGTGCGGGATCAATATAGCTTAGTATCTAACCTTCTGCAGTTGAGTTTAGGTGCCTGGAGGTAATAGTAAAGATAATATAAATAATACCCTCTATATGCGTATTATCTAGCTTAGCTATAACTCTAGTATTACTTAATATCCTAGTTATAATAATACGCTATAATAATACGATAAGTATCTTAAGTTGATATTACTTTTAGCCTAGATAATTCCACGCAGTGAGGCGGTTTATTTATAACTATAATAGCTATAGCGGAGTAGTAATTTAGTAGTGAGCTAAGCGAGGGCTACTATAACCCTTCTTTATCCCAGAATATATTTAGTATAACCTCATAGTAGACTTTATTATAGACCTGCTAGTATTATTAGCCTCAGGCGCAAGATATCTCTAGGTTCTTAGTAACTAGCTATTAAAGGCAATAACCTTAGAACTAATAATAATAATAAACGCAGAGGCCTATATAGAGCAATTTATCTAGTACTACTACTACTTCTATAGTATCCCACAGACTATTATAAGTAATTACAGTAGTAACTAAACTGGCTACTTCTAGAAAAAGTTCTACTAACTTATTAGCATTAAATAGCGTTTAAGTACTGCGTTCTATCTGCAAACTAATAGGGCAATAGAATAATTTAATCAAGAGATCTAAGCAATACTGCATAACCTTATTAGCTTTAGCTAGAATAATTAGGAGGACTACTTACTATTAGCCTAACTTATACTTAATAGTTGCAATACTACTGCAATAGGTATAAGCCTATTCTTTCTAAAGCATAGTTCAGTCATTAAAACCTATCTCTCATATGTTGCATAGCTACGAAGTTACTACATAAAGGTTTATTAAAAAGCTAAAAAAGTTAATATAAGTAGCATAAGTAGTAATTACTACCGCTTAGCAGGCTATAGAGAGGTCCGCTAATAGCTAGTACAAGCCTGCAGAGCGCTTTAAGGTTAGGGATAAAGTGTAGCTATCTACTACTAACTATAAGACCTTACGCCCCTATAACAAGTTAAACTAGCTATACTATAGGTATAAAGTAATAGAGGTAATAACGCCTATAGTTATTAAGCTTAATATGCTAGGCTGTATATACTTAAACTTCTATATTAGCCTGCTATAATGAGCTATAGAGGACCTACTACTGGGGTAGATATATAGTAATACCTAGCTACTACTAATACTAGAGGAGGATAATATTAAAGAATAGTAGGTTAAGGCTATCTTAGCTACTTAGTGGAAGATAGTTAGGCGTAGTAGGCGCTGCAAGGTACTTATAAAGTAGGATAGCTATTAATAACCTATATAGGAGCCTCTCGAGGAGCTCTACAACATAGCTACTATAGACGAATTCAAGCATAAATATAGGTTAGTAGAGGAGAACGACGGCAATTCAGTATATCTAGCGGGCTGCGCAGTCGCTATAGGTTAGTAGGTTATAAGAGAGAAGAGAGCAAGAGAGAGTATAGTTAGTAGTAAGGGGGTTTAATTATAGCCCTCAGCTAGAGCAGATCAATTATAGCAAGGCCGCGAAGAGAGCTATTTTATTTATTTATTTTAGATAATCTAATAGCAAGTTAGGTAGAAGTTAAATAGAGGCTAAGAGCTATTTAAGATTTATAAAAGCTAACTACTATAAGCGCCTTTGTAAATCTCAAATAGCATAAGAGGAAGAGCATAAGAGAATATATATTATTAAAAACAGCAGTAATAGAGGAGAATAGGTTAGCTAGACTAGCTGCCTGGGAGGGCGTGATGCGCGCGCTGGGCGCGGGAGGCGTAGGTGCGTTAATAGCATAAAAGCTAGAAGGCGCGCGGGCGGGCATAGCGGGCGCAGTAGGCGCGGGAGCAGTAGGCGTAATAACCTTAGCCTCCTTCTTAGCCTTCTTAGCTTTAAGAAGGAACCGCCTCTTATATAGCAGGCGTATATAGAGGGTATAGCTAAGGCGCTACTACTAAGAGAACTATAGTTCTATTAGTAAGTAGTATAGTAGTAGTAGGGGTGTAGACTTATAAGGGCTATATCCTTAGAGTTAGTAGTAGAAGTATTACTAGTAGCCTTCTAAGCCTAGTAATTAGTATTCTCCTCCTTATTAAGCTATAATAAGTTATTGCGACATATAGTTTGTAGTTCTAATAGTATTAAACTTATAGAGATATAACTACTATAGCTATAGTTCTCTATATACTTAGTATAGTAAGTATAGGATACATAGTAAAAGTAATAACGTTTACTCCTATATCTTTGAAGTACTATATCTCTATAACTAGATGGGATATAATAGTATAAGGTATATATTTGAATTTCCCATTCGATTCCGCTTTGAATGGTATATGGTTTACTCCTATATAGATAGAGTAAAACCAATCTAAATATAACCTAGAGATAACGTACTTTAATACGTATTATATTTAAGGTTTTATTACGCATTAGGGCATGCAGCTATGCAGTAGCTTGAAACTATGCAACATATATATTGCATTAGTATATGCGGCTATGTAGTAGCTTGAAACCACGCATGGATGCATTAGCGTAAACCTACGCTTAGATGTATGAGACTATAGCGTAAAACTGCGCATAAGTGCATTATGCACACTCAGGCTGCTTAAGCGCAAAACTTACGCTTAGACTGCTTAAGCGCACACGCCCTAGCGCGCCCTAGCGTGCGCTAGCGTAACTAAGCGTATCTTAAGCGCTGAAAGCGAATGCGAAGCATATTGCGAATGCGAAGTCCTGTGGAAAAGGCTGGATATATATGCCTACCTTTTCCCCCAGCTTTTTAGCCTTTTAGATACGAGTATCAACACACAAAATATACACTTATTCATATCTAAATCTTTCCCTCTATCTAAATATCAAGTTGTTTTTTAGGATTTATATAGTTTAACTACCTATTTTTCCTTCTAAATATCCTTGTCCCTATTCTATCTCTTTGTTCCACTTCTTATTTCATAAGAAGACATTTCCTATGCTAACAGTAAGTAATATAGATATCTATACATAGTTAGTAGGAAAGCCTCTATAAAGGGGTGGAGAGGTATGCGCTAAAGGGGTTACAATATATAGCTATAGAGGATAGTAGGTCCGCAATAGTATAGTAGATACTATAGAGCAGGCAGACTACCTCCTAAATAAAAACTTTACTCTCCTCCATACTAGCCCTCTATCTCTTAGAGGGGGTCTATAAGTTATTAGTATTATAGCTAGGCGTAGTCTTAGGCAGCTTAGGTATATATAGTAGGAAGAGAGCTACTAGTACGCTTAGTGCTATGGGGGCTGAGGGTATTGTTATTATTATTACTGTTATTATTATTATTATTACTGTTATTATTATTATCATTACTGTTATCATTATTATTATTACTGTTATCATTATTATTATTATTGTTATTATTATTATTATTATTATTATTATTATTGTTATTATTATTGTTGCTGTCATCATTAGCGCTACTCGCGTGAGAAAGCAGAGCGGAGCTACCCTTATTAGAGAATAGCTCCCCAGCCTTATTTCAATTAAGAAAAGCACCGAGGTTATAGGCGCAAAGCGCCTTAGCAGTAATATCTTTAAGGCAGGGCTTTAGAGTAATTAGATAATAGGAGCGTGCATAGGAGAGCGTACAGGAGAGCATATAGGACTTATAGGCATAGCGTTATAGGCGTAAGTAGTAAGTAATAGAAAGTTTCTATTAAAATTAATAACTAAGTAATAATAAGTATGCTATATAGTAGATAGATACTTATAATAGTTATTATTTTAATAAAGAAAAAAAAAGAATTTTAGTAAGTAAAGGAGGCGGGCGCAATAACTATTATAGTGCACAGGCCACATACTTACCACCAATTAGCAATAGCGGCGCAGTCACTACGCACAGGCCTTCAGAGGGGGTATTATTACGGGCCGGGCTGCGCTACTTCGGGTACTGAGGGCGGCTACACCTAGCGAAGCGAGAGCGGCAGCCCCGCCGCACAACCGCACTAAAACCGCTCAAAGTGCGCGCATCGCGCACTTAGACTCTTTTCTTCCTTAGTATAGATTCTCATAGTTTAAGGCACCCCTTCGCTAAATAAAAACGGGCTCCGCCCCTCACAACTAGTACTTATATATCTAGTAAGCCTTTGATAATACTATAATAAACTAGGCAAAAGAATATAAAATAGCTAAGAATAAGGCCTAGCGCACATAGAAGGTATTAATATCCCCCTAGTAGGCTTACCTTCACACTAGTTTCTAAAAGGCGGGGTGGATTATAAAGGAGTCTTAAAGAACTAGATAGCTCCCCTCTAACTAAGGTTGGGCGTAGTAGCAGCTAAGCTAAGCGCGGCAGATATAGCGGCTCTAACTCTAGAAGCCAGCAATGGCTAACTAATAATATTTCCTACTATATTATTAATTATAAGCACGGAGACGAAAGTAGAAGGAGAGGTTAAAAAGATTCTAGTATAATATAAATAGAATTCTGGCAAGGAATGGTGTATCAGGGTAACTTTTCGGGTTTGATGCATAGTATTCGAATAAAGAAAAAATGTTAGATATGAATAAGTGTATATTTTGTACGAAAATATTCGTATCTAAAAGGCTAAAAAGCTGGGGGAAAAGGTAGGCATATATGTCCAGCCTTTTCCCGCAGGACTTCGCATTCGCAATATGCTTCGCATTCGCTTTTAGCGCTAAGATAGTCTTAGTTACGCTAGCGCACGCTAGGCCGCGCTAGGGCGTATGCGCTTAAGCAGTCTAAGCGTAAGTTTTGCGCTTAAGTAGCCTAAGTATATATAATGCACTTATGCGCAGTTTTGCGCTATAGTCTCATGTATCTAAGCGTAGGTTTACGCTAATGCATCTATGCGTAATTTCACGCTAATGTAACTTTGCATAGTTTCAAGCTACTGCATAGCTGCATGCGCTAATGCGTAATAAAACTTTAAATATAATATGTATTAAAGTATATTATTTCTAGGTTATATTTGAATTAGTTTACTCTATCTATATAGGAGTTAAATATATACTATTTAAATGCAGAATTAAATGGAAAATCTAAGTATACTCTCTATATTTCTATATCTCCTACAGTTATAGAGATATAGCACTTCAAAGGTATAGGAGTAAAAGATATTACTTTTACTCTATTTCCTTTATTAATTACAGCCTTCTACTAGATACAGGCGAAATAGCTAAAACTTATTTAGCTATATTTACCTTTTTTAAAAGCCTATATATTCTCTCTTAGAGCATTATCTTTAATAACTATATTACTCTCTATATTATAAATAACAAGAGGAAGCTAGTAGCTAGGTTCTGTATTTACTTATATAATAACGAGGTAATTAAGGTTAGTAGCATAAGTATACCTATTACTAGCAGGGGCACTTAGTATATCCTAAATACTATTAAGAATATAACTATAAATTAGAAGAGCGCTCTAATACTGAATAATATTACTATAGTTAAAAATATATATACTAATATTATCTTAGAGGCGCTCCTCTATAAAACTAGTATTTAGTATAGTAGTTATAAATATACTTTATAGCTTGAGAAGCTTAGTAAATCCACTTATATTAAGTAGATTATTTATAAGAGTAACTTAGTATTCTTTTAGTATAACTTTATTTCTACCTACTCGCCTTATTCTAAGATTCCTATACGCTCTACTAGTATTATAGCCCTATGTAGTAATAATAAGCCTATATAGCTATCATATAACTATATAGCTAAATAAACTAATAACGCCCACACTTAGTATCTTCACTCTAGATACCTAGGTTAGGCTGCTCTCAAGCGCCTAGTATATAATGTCAGGGGGGTATATATTAAGGCTCCCTCACGCATCCAATATAAATACTACGCTTAAGTATATACTACTTTGGTTATCTCGTATAGTCTATTAGAAGGCAAAGCCCCCCAACTCTACTTCTACTATAGAATAGCATAGGATCTTTTTAACTATTAGAAGCTTAGCGGACTATATACCTAGATACTCGTAATTAAGGACGAGTATAGCAGAAAGCTCTTTTGGTCTCTAAGGAGCATAACGAGGTATTTAAGGCACTCTTCACATTCAAACATTAGGTATAAAGACAAAGAGGTCTAAATATCTATAAAATACGCTATAATATTAAGCGCGCTATAGTCTCTATCTTAGGCTTCACGCGCTATAAATAGTAGATAGTAGAATAAAGTATTAATATAGAACTCCCACTAGCAAATATTAAGGAACCTATAGGAGGAGGCGAGCGCGCAAGCAGTGAAGTTATCCCGAAAGCCCCAGTAATATTATCTAGAGCTTATCTACTAATCTACCTCATCTCAGAGGCCTAGAGAGCATTGATTATCATATGTAACATTAGCTCGCATGCTATAAATAGCTATTAAAGCCCTATTTAAAACGAATCTAAGTAGTTTTAGTAATACTTTTAATAGTAGTAGCTAGACCTCACGCTTTTAATACATCGGGACCTTCACCTATCTTAAAGAGAGCTCTACGCCTATACCTATAGACCTTACTTACTTAGAAGACGATATATGAGAGAGTTATTAGGAAACGCTATTATAAGGTTAACTCTAGGGCCTATGTTAGATACCTCAGAGAGTATATACCTAAAATATATAACCTATATAGGATCTAGGTTCCTATACTTAACTAGGTTATTATTATATAATATATGCTTTGATAAGACCGAATTCTACTCTCTAGACGATAAGGCAGACGCCCTAGACGTCTAGAGCGCTCAGGGGATTATTAATAAGGCTTAAATACCTATTAAATTAGCTAATATAGTCCTGAAGACCTTAGGGCTGCTTAATAAAGCTACTAGCAACCTTATAATAAATAATACTCCTAGAGAGCTATTTAGGCCCTCTATACTAGCTAATTCCCTCTATTTAGAGGCGCCTCATACTACTACTATAGTAAAGCCTTAAGGCCTACTAGCTAATATATAGAGAGGGTTGCTAACTCCTAAATAAACTCCTAAACCTAATAGCATACTAGGAATAGGATTAGAAATTAGGACTTCTTCTCTCCCCCCCCCCCCCCACCCCCCGTAGCCACAGGTACGCTTAATATAGCCTAGCTACCTGTTTCAAACGCTTAGAAACTAGCTACTTAAGCGCCTAGTAAGTCTAGCTTAATAAATACTAGAAGAGCTTCCTCATTAATAGCTAAAATAATACTTACCTCTCATCCTTACTAATAATAAGACTATAGGCCCCCTACCTAATAGACCACTTAAGAGAAATACCTAAGAGTCCTTATAACTATATATCTAGACAATAGCTCACTAGATAATAAATACTAGTAAGACTTTTTTATAACCTTCCTACCTAACTAAGAGGAAGCTATTATGAAAAGCACTCTAGAGTATAAAGCTCTCCACTCTATAGTTTCTATACGCCTCTATAATAACTTAGAGATATAGCCCAGCGCTAAGTAGAGATCTATATACTTTGCGGAGAACCTCATAAAACCTCTAAATAACTACTTTGAGGTTAATAAGCTTAAAGAGCTGCTATAAGGCATATTCTAAGCCGCTATAAAGAAGAAGATCACTAAACTCACCACTATAGGTACCTAGTATATTATTAACTAAACTGAGGTATATTTAATACCTCTACCTTCAAAATAGATATACTCCTATAAATTCTATAGCAATTGCCTTAACTCCTATAAAGCGCATATCTACGTGAGAGGAGATATATAAGATACCTCCTCTCTTAGTTCTAGCTATACTACTACGCTTGTAGCGCAAAGCCTACGCGTAGTAATAGCAATTATAGCTTAGTTTAACTATAAAATCCTATAATATCATATTATAAATACCTTCTTAAATGTAGATCTTAACCTAGAGAGAGAGCTAGTTATCTACTACCTCCCAGATAGCTTTAAATAACGCGGGAAGCTTATTAAGCTTAATAAGGCTCTATATAGCCTTAAGAACGCACCCCTTCTATAGTATAAAGAGTTTTCTTTAACCCTATATAAGCTTAGGCTCTTCCCATATAATAAAGAGCCCTACTTATTTTAAGATAAGTATCGCAGAGTCCTTGTCCTATTCTATATTAATAACTTCCCTATTCTCTTTTACTATAACTATAAGAAATAGGCTTGAGAGCTTATTAAGGCTATTAAAAAGTTATATAAAATTTGCAAACTAGGCCCTATTAAATAGTATCTCGGGCTGCGCGTTATATGTGACTAAGTAGCTAAAAGGATTTATTTAGTTTATAATTAGTATATCTATACTATTACTAAGCGCTTCAAACTTTATAGTAGTATTTACTCCGCTACTCTACTACCCTTTACTAAACTTACTAAAAATAAAGGTGAGGCTATATTCACGTAAGTTAAGAAGTATTAGTTACTTATTAGAAATATCATATATACTGCGATAATAGTATAGCTAGACGTAGCCTTCACTGTAGCCTAACTTTCCCGCTTTCTCACAAATCCAAGCGCGCAGCACTTTACTGCAGCGAGGCAGTATACCTAATATCTCTATACTACCCACTACCTCACAATATACTATAGCAGCTCTAGGGGTAATAGAAAGGAGACTCCACTACTTATTGCTAGTAATGCCTCTTTTACTAATAATAATAAGACTTACAGATCCTCCCAGGGCTTCACAATGATGCTCTTTGGAGGCGCAATTCAATAGAAAGCGGCCCGCTAAGCAACTATAATAATATTTATAATAGAAGTAGAGCTCCTAAGCCTTAAATATATAGCTAAAGAGACTATAGCACTTTAGAGGCTATACTATGATATTGCTCTAGAACTTAGGGACGTTTAGAAGGTCTATTATAATAATTAGTAAACTATCTAACTAGTAGTTAGAGAGGGAGAGAAAATATTAACCTATCTATTTTATATTAGTATCTAAAATGTATAGCTTCACTAAGGGCATGCAAAGGGCATCTTTAAGATGCTATATATACCTATAGACTAGATACTAGCAAATAGACTTACTAAGAACCTCTCCTGGGCAAAATTCAAATACTTCTAAATACTACTAAACCTAGCAAACGCTCAGTATATCATTATCTAGATAGAAAAGAAGGTCTAAAGGGTGGAGATAAGCTCTATTTAGCTTAAAGGCTGGCAGATATTATCTGCGGGGCTATAGCCCCCTCTATAAAGCAGTTCTTATAGATATGCCGGCCCGCTACCTACCTCCCAAACGCTAAAAGCAAAAGGTATTTATATTTATAGGCGTATCTTTAATGATAGGAGCTCTCTTCTATATAAATAGCTATAATAAGGCAGTTAATTAAGAGCTTAGTAGTACTAATAGGTAATTTAAAGATAGCTCAAAGGCTTACTAAATGAGCACGCGCGCTAGCAATAGTACTACTAGGCAGCATAATAGAGACCTACTAAAAAGAGCTACTAAAAAGCAACTCTCTCATAACAAGCTTAAGTCGCATAATGCTACTAGTAGGTATGATGGGAGCCTCAGAGTGCTACAAAAAGCTAGCTAAAGCTAACCCTCTAATAGCGCCCTCTAGACGTATAATAATAACCTCCTTACCCTTCTCCTTCTCTTCTTCTTTACCTCCACCCCACCCCCCCCCCCCCCCCCCCCCACCTTATCTTCTCCCTCCTCCACCTCCTCTTTCTCATTCTCTAAAATAGCATAGAG
>JAXCEF010000758.1:0-16707 GCA_037178605.1 Colletotrichum euphorbiae | reverse complement strand
AAATTATTAACTATATTAAAGATAAAAATAAAACCTAATACCTCATTAAATAGAAAGGTTATAGATATAAGGATAATATATAGGAACTAACCACAAACCTCAAACACGCGCAAGATCAACTCCGCATATACTAGGAATAATAAAAAATAAATAAACCACAAATAGTATCCACACTTAAGAAAACATGCGGAAATAAGACCCGATTTATTTAACCCCAACTAATAATTAGACTACCACAATAAGACTAACCGCGAGATTCTAACCTATTTATATAACTAGGGATGCTAGCAAACTAGGACGCCTCACCCAATAAAAAGTTCGGGGTGCCAGGATTCTAATCCCCTAGGACTATATCTAAATCTACTATACTAAAACCCCCTATTAATTATACTTTATGGACTAAAGGAAGCTTAATAGAAGAACCCCCCGACTTTTCATCCTCTGTAGCTACTATAGAAGTCTCTTTATGATCCTTCTTAAAAACTATCCTCTTAGCCTTATAAATATAATCCAGCTTTATAAGTATCTTACTTACTTTAGCCTGCGCCTTCTGCAGCGCTTCTATTCTCCTTTGAAATAATTCCTCTATCTCCTCCTCTTTATTATCTAGACGCTGAGACTCAACCATCAGGCGTTCCACTGTGAAAACAAATTAGCAACGGAATAATAAACAAAAGATACTATAAATATTAATAGATCGCATTGTTAGAAGTATTATATGAACGACGGGTGCTGCTAATAGCAATATACTCGCTACAAACCAAGGACCTAGGCAATATCTTATAATACAGGCCCTTAGAATAATAACGACAGCAAGGTATAACTTTAAAACTATTCTCCGCAATATTTAAAGAATAATAATAATAATGAAGCGTGGAGATTATAGGAGTTTTGGGAACGCGACCTAATATAGTATTAGTATTATAAGTAAATTAGGACGTATAATTAATAGGTCCCCAACCTAGGACTAACAACCTACTTATATTAGGTCTTGAGGATAAGACCTTTGGAAGGGAGACCTGATATTATGACCCGTTATATAAGGATAATAACTAACTAAACCACCTAGGCATTAGACGGCTAGGGCAGGATATTTATACTATAGGATCATGGGAACATCAGGATGCTCACAGTATGGAAGAACTATAGTATAAGTTATGTGACAATAAGATAAGACTGAGCATGCAGAAAGAACTACTAAGCGCTCACCCGCAATTACTAAGCGATCACTAGTACCCGATTGGTGATTAGTGACGAGGGTAAAAAGGACTATTTGGGACTTATATATAGTATGGACTTGGGACTCCTAAGAACAGACTCCCATAGCTCTTTAGCAATTAACTTTGTGATTACCCTAATAGGTACTCTCAGCTTTATTTTATACTGTAACCCCCTTGTGAGGACTACGACTGATTACTATACTCCTAGAACCCCAAGATTCATTCAGCAACACAGCATAGCAAGACCACACTGTCAACCTAGCGTTATCCCTCAGCTTCTATTAGCAGAACCCTACTGTCGGATAGCTGACCATAACATCTATTAGAAAGAAGGTTAGCTAGTATATCTTTAGAGATATTACTGCAGATAATCTATTAAACCCTTCTAAAGTAGGGGCTATAGCTTCTATAGGTTTTAGCTAGAGGGATTATATTAATTAACTACTAATAATATTAACCTAAGAATAGGAGTTTATATCTATAATAACTTTCTATTTAGTGAGCTTTTAGAGGATAAGCGCTTATTCCTTTATAGTATCTCTTATTAGGAGAACTTCTAGTCTGGAATCTAGCGTGGGGGTTACTAGAGTAGGCCCCCAGCTTACTTATTTTCTAACAAATTAAGTTCCTTAACCTTTACTATAGTTTGGATTGCGCTAATCCTCGCCCTATTAGCAGGCAGTTAATATCCTACTAGTATTATATTTACTTTACGCCTTGCTTTTGCCTTAGGTTAGTCTCTCTACTTATATCCTCTCTTATTATAGCTAAAATATACTATAGAGTTATCTACTAGGCCCCTAGGTATACTAGAACCATAGCTAGGCTCCTGAGGTATATTACTAAGAGGTTAATAAAGCATTAGACTATATGATCCTAGTGATATTCTACGCCTCTAGCCCTGCTACCCTATCTATTCTATTCTTACTGCGGGTGCGGGCCTTATAGTAGGCTCTTTATTTGCTTGTTTCTTCCTGCTCTCGCTCTACGAAGACTTAGCGCCCTATTAGTAATATATATCCTATATGCGCTCCGCTTTAGTAGCTATATCCCTTAGTCTTAATACCTTAACCTTCTAATATTCTAGCTCTCTATATAGGAATAGTAGTAGTTAAAAGTATAGCGTATAAGTTTTAGCCTTATTATCCTTAATACCTATTATATCTAGGTTATAATATATTACTAACTATTTAGTAAAGAACTCTATTAGGGACTATATCTCTTTCTAATATATAGTATCTAGCTTCTTATAGTACCTCCGCTCCTAAAGCTTAGGGTTAATATACTTATAGTAAGTAAATACTAAGTAATTAGCTTAAGTTAGGTCTCCTTTTAACTTACTCCTATAGCTTTACTACTTAGTTTATAGCAATAGGCTTATCTTTATGAGGGCCTATTAGACCTGCTGCTCTAGTGTGCTGTTGGGGTATAGTTGGTTTCCCTCCTCGATAGCCTAAATCTAGTTGCTGACCTGGTTTATAGTAGTATTTTTGCCTAAAGTGCGATAGTTATATAAAGGTGGCTTCTCATACTCCTTCTGGGAGTGCTTCTTTGTTGGATGCTTGGTGAGCTCCTATAGTAGCGTTGCGGTCTGCTCCTTATGCTGCTGCTGCTGTAGATGTATCTGTTCCAGGTAGCTCTCCTGCTGCTTCTACAATAGTGCTATCGCCTAGCTGAAAATCCCAGGAATAATACTATTAGATATAGACTCTAGCGGGGTGCCCTATCAGCTAACGCTCGCTATCTATTCGCTAAGTAGTAGTCAGCCTACCCAATCTAGTATTAGCTAGAACCTAGTATAACCCCTATCCCCTATTTCCCTAATAATAGTATTATTAGGGTTATCTATCCTATTAGCGCAATTATCGCGCTAGCTCTCCTATATCTCAGGACTTAGCGAATAATTAGGGTCGTATTAGCCTAGTCCCTATTAGTTGAAATCAGTATACCTAGTTCGCAGTTCATTAGAGTTAAATTCAGCCGCCAATCAGTTAGCAAGCTATTACTAATTCATTCCTAATATCTTAACTAGCGCTAGTTACTCAAATTGAGGTAGAAGTAATAGAATTATAAGAGTATAGCTATAAGCCTTAACTAAGAAAAGTTAGAATATTAAAATATAGATATCTATTACTATATTAGACTATTGCTTAAGGTCTACGCTCTTATGCGTAACAGGATTTTCCCCTTTATATATTCGCTCGCCGCTAATTCACCAACGTTTCGCCGACAATGCGGCCGTGCGAGGTGCATCCAACTATTATTCTTTACATAAGTATTATAGAACTAGCTCCTTCTATCTTATAAGTTAATTAGTAGATCTAAGAAGATCACTACCCTTTTTATAGTAGTAGCTAGGTAGATAAAAAGGATGTCTTCTGCTTTAGACCTTAGTTCTGCTTCTATGCTATCCTAAAATTCTCTATTATTAAAGTCTTCCTCTATACCTCTAATCATATAGTAGTAAAATAGCTAATTATATTTAACTTACCTAATAGTATAATACATAACTATAGGAAATATTATTAAGCTATATTAGAGGTTTAGTCTCTAAGGTACTAATAGTATTACGTATTCTAGCTATAATATACTGCGTTTAGGAAGGAAGAACTTACCTAAATAGTATTTTCAAAGTACTAAGCTCTATTTAATAAGTATATGTTTTATTATGAGGTTAGAAGCATATATCTAGCTAATAACCTATTTTTTTGGAGGTGGAGGTATGTTATAATGAATTATTAGTAGCTAATATTTTATGTCTCCGCCTGGTCTAACGCCCAGGATATCTCCAATTATATTTTCTTAAGTCTAAAACTGGCTTCTATTAGGTGTAGTAGGTATAGGATAGGTTAATTATCTGATATTGAGGAAAGGAAGGTTTAAGGTCTAAAGTTGCTAAATACTAGCGTCTAACCTTTTATTATTATAAGAAATAACCTTCTCTATTACAAAATACTATGTCTAACTTTAGGAAAGATAGGAATAACTGATTTGTAGACCTAATATACTAAGGTATAATTAAATAACTTAAAGAAAGAAGTCTAATAGGTTATAATTAAAAGTTAAGTGTTTTTGGTAGGGGGGAGGGGGCTTGTGATATATTGTTTATAGTATAGTGAATATAATAAAAGGAAACGAATAGAGAGGGCTAGAGGGGTTAAGAGTGTGGTTTTATATCTATAAATGGGCTAAATGCCTAATATAAGCGAGTTAATAAGGTTTAAATAGAAAGAATAATTAACTCCTTCTCTCTTACCTCTATTTCTAACAGAAGTAAAGTAACTTAGAATAGAAAGCCTAATAATTAATTAGTATAGCCCCTAGGCAGTAAGAATAAAGAAAAAGGTAGTACTTAGTAACTACTATTTATAGGAAATATAGTAAAAGATATCACTTTTACTCTTATAACTTTAACTCACTAACTCTATAAATATCAGAGATATAGTAGAACAGAGATTATATTTAAATATCCCTCTGCAATACGCTTCGAATAGTATATATTTTCATATTATTTAAATAGGGGTAGAAATATTCTAAATATAAACTTAAAAGAAGAGAAGGTTCAGATACTGCGCGTGCAAAATCCCACAGAATCAGAAACCTAAAGAATTTAGAATCCTATAGAACTCATATTTAGTAAGCGCCTATACTCAGTAAGCGCTTACGCTTCATAAAGTACGTACTATTTATGCATCAAAGTACGTACTACTGCGAAGTCTTGCGAAAACTGCACTTTATATATATCAACCTTTTCCCCGCTTTTTAGCGCTTTAGATTTTGAAAAGTCACATATAGAACATATATCTTTCGATATGTATATTTCTCTCTCTATCTGACTATTATGCTACAAACCCGAAAGATTACTCTTATACACCATGCTTTGCCAGAATTCTATTTATATTATTCTGAAATCTTTGCTTCTTCTCCCACTACTTTCATAGCCGTGCTAACACTATTATAGTAATAGATAGTTATAAAACTAGATAAATAACCTCCTTTTTCTTCTATATCTCCTCCTATATCCACTACTTCTTATCTTTTTAACTTTAGCTAAATATCTTTATAATACCCTTCTTAGGTCTGCGAATTACCTCTTTTATTATATCTAGCTATAACTTCCTTGTCTCCAGCATTAGAAATACTCTTATTATCTCCTAGCAAAGACCACACTCTGGGTTCTTAGCTCTAATATCCCTATACCTTAGATAAAGCGAAATAATATGCCTCTTTTTGTTTAGTATACTAATAATTAGCTCTAAGTAACTCCTTTCTTTTCCTTTCTTTCTCCTACTTATTAACTAATAGTCTTAGCTTTCTAGGTAATTATAAGCCTCACCTAGCTTTACCTTGATCTTCCTAGTAATAAGTACTCTGAGGTAGCTTTTATATTCTAGTTTTTCTCTAATAAATCCATATTATTATACGATTAGCTTTCTAAAAAGCTGATCTTAGTAAGTAGAATTTTAAGCAAATATATAAAGCTACTAAGAGTACTAGAAGCGTTTGTTATTAAGTTTTTATCTATATCTACTGCCCTTATTCCTAGTTTCTAGTAGGCAAACGTCTTTTAGTAGGTAGTAGCTACCTATAGCTTATTTATCTAATCTTAGGGTAGTCATAATAGTATGCCTTATATCTTTTATGAGGAGTAAGCTTATACTACTAGGAATCCCATAACTAGTATTTTATATCTACGAACTATACTTTAAGTGTGTTTCTATGCCTAGTACGTTTTACACTAACTGCTTCTTCTATAAGATAAAGGAGAGTTATTAATTTAGTAATCCAAGTATTTATGCGAGGTATAGACATAGTATCTTTCATAATAAGAAAAAAAGAAAGAGTAGTAAATTTAATAGTATAGCGGTAATTCTATAATCTTAAATTTTAGCTAATACCGCTATTACTACTATAGCTAAGTTCAACTTTTTAGCTCTTTAAAACACTCTTTACCCTAAGCAGGCTTAAGAGCATTATCCTGGGGCTAGTTTTACCTATTCTTGCTATTCTTTTATATTTAAACCGCGCTTAGATTTTAATCTTAAGGAAATTGCCTACCACTTAGGGCTTTATGTTATAATATAAGAAAAGAGGTTAGATAGAGGGGGGTAGTATATTCCTAAGTGGCTCCACAATAACTATATAACATAACACAAAGATGGGTCTGGAAATAAGACTCTTAATTATATAGAAGTATTGAAATCTTCTCTATAAGTCCTCTTCTTTTTTATTACTTTTATATAACTTTCTGCTATTATAGCTTAGTTATTATAAATGAATTAGTATAGCATAACTTTATATATCTATAGGTAACCTATAACCTAAGTTATAAACTTAATAAGTAAACTTTCTTTATTAAGCTTAAATATCTAACTAACACCCTCATCACCAAAGTTTTAGATATTATCCCCAGAATCTCAAACTTTCAAAAGTCAAGAGATACAAGAAAATTTTGGGTTTAGGAGTCTAGGTAGGTCTACAAATTGAAATTTAAAATAAAATAAAATAATACTAAAACCAAAAAGAAATCATATTAATCTTTACTTAACCTTTCTATATTCACATAGTTTTTTTGTTACTTTCTAACATATCAGGGATTTCAATTACTAATTATTGTTCTAACTTTAATACCTCAATTACTTTCTGTAAATTCTTTAGATATTATTTTAATTATATAACGGATTATAATAAGTCCTCTTCGTTATTATTATTATCCCTATTCGTTTCTCTAGGTACTATTGGTTTTTCCTCCTCTTCATCAGGCGCGCTATTATTATACTCTTTACTTTCTATTATAGGAAAAGCTTTGGCCAAGTCTTCATCTAAATTAGATCTATAAATATATGTTAGCACAGGAAATGTCTTGTTATGAAATAAGAAGTGGAACAAAGAGGTAGAATAGGCACAAGGATATTGAAAAGGAAAAATAGGTAGTTAAACCATATAAATCCTAAGAAATAACCTAATATTCAGATAGAAAAAAGAATGTAGATATTAAAACATGTATATTTTGTATATATATCTTCAAACTCTAAATCGCTAGAAGGCGGGGAAAAAGTTAATATATATAAATTGCAGTTTTCACAAGACTTCGCAATAGTACGTACTTTAACGCGTAACTAGTACGTACTTTATGACGCGTACGCGCTTACTGAGTGTAAGCGCTTACTGAATCCTATAAAATCATAAACCCTTTAGGATTATAAATCCCATGGAGTTTGAAATCCTTACAAATCCTATAGGATTCTAAATCCTTTACAATCATAAATCCTTTAGGATCATAAGTCCTAGAGGATTATAAATCCTGTGTGATTTTGCAAGCGCAGTATCTAAACCTTTTCTTCTTTTAAGTTTATATTTAGAATATCTCTACCCCTATCTAAATAGTATAAAGGTATATACTATTCGAACCGTATTTGAGAGGGAAATTCAAATACAATTTCTGTTTTACTATGTCTGTAATATTCATAGAGTTATAGTAGGTTAAAGCTATAAGAGTAAAAGTAATATCTTTTACTATATTTCCTATATTTTCCTCTCTCGCCGCCTACTATATAGAAAGTAGAGACCACTAGATAGGGGTTAGTATCTAGATATAAGTTAATAATATATTATACCTCTACATCTTTAGAGTAGAAGACCTAATTAAATTATAATAATATATCTTATCTATTATACCCATAAGGTATATTCTCTCTACTAACCTAAGAACGTTAGGAGTAAAAGTAGTAGCTTCTAGGTTACTATACTAGGTATTACTAGTAGTCTACTAGTAGTAGTTATCTGGGGGAGTATAGCTAATTGCTAGTTACTCTTTTATAGCTCCTATACTTATTACTAGAGGTAGTTTAATACTATTACTAAGTTGGCGCGCAATAGCTTACCTTAGCTATTAGCTATTAGGTTATTAATTATCTTAGTAACTAGTTGGGAGTAGCGCTTAACGTATCTCTTATTATTGTAGTAGTGAGCTTTAAATATGCGAAGGGCTGGACCTAAGTCTATGCGATAAGAGGTGGCGTAATAATAATTATTTCAAAGCTAAAGAGGAAAAGGGACAGTTTTCCGCTTCAGTAAGGTTACGCTAGGTTTGTGGGTAGCTACTAGGTGGGCCCTAAGGGCGGTAAATTTAGGCAGAAGCCCAGATAGTTCCAACCGGGCGTAGCCCGTACATTAGTATTATTATTCTTTTAAAATTTATTGATTATTATTTATATTGTTATTAGATCTTGAAAACCTACTTCTAGGTAACTTATAGAGTATTATTTTATTATTATTATCTTATTTTTATACTACTCTAATAATTTACGCCCTTATTTTATAGGAAGAGAGATTAATATATTAGAGGCTTTAGTATATAGTAAAGGAGTTACTTAAAAATACGGATATTATAGATTTAATATTCATCTCTAGCCCCCTTCTCCTAACTTATAGGGGCCCTTAACTTATCTAGAGGTTACTTAGTACCTCCCTAGCTATATAAGCTTCTCTTGAAACCCCCTTAAAACTACTATATATCCTCTAGCTATCCGCCACTAGAGCCTAAAACTTCATTATGCATCCTAGCTATTAAGGCGCAGGCCACTAGGGCCCCTTTGGCTCGTGACATTAGGGTGCTGGGGTGGGCGGTCTCCCAACGCTACTCAACTATTCGCTGTTTTAAAGATTCCGTTTCCTCCACATTAATATTAATTATTTCGTTAGACTCGTTATTAGTAATCCTCAGTCAGTCGTAAGTTTGGTTGTAAATATTCTCGGCCATTAAATCGTTCCTCTCAGCCCTCTGGTTCAGGCGGTGTTGTAATAGATGTCGATCTCCTTGATCTTGAAAATGGCATCCGTTGCGGGGGGGCCACAGCTCCAACCCTTGTCTCCGTTGGCCCAGTTATTGAAAACCCATGGTCCTGCCACGGTCGGGACGTCTTTGGTGGTTCTCCATGATTCCTGGCCGTCCACGAAGAACTTGACCATAGCTGGCGATCCACCAGTTGGGGCGACCCAGTCAATGCGGTACTCGTGTTCGGTGTTAGTTGGGTTTGCGGGAGCTGCAACCGCCGTCCAAGTCTTCTGGCCATCGCGGTCCGCGTCTTGGTTTGCGAACCAGACCTTGCGAGTGGCACCGCGACCATTGTTGCTTTGGGTGGCTGGATCAGAGAGCCACTCGATGTCACTCTCCTGGTTGTCGTTCTTGTAGAAGAACATTCGTAATCATTATATTAACACTTGGATTTTGATTTCTGAGTTGGAGTTTCTGAGGAGACAAACCATTGCAAACACCAGGCGGATCGGCGAAGACGGCGACCGTCCTGACAGAAGCGTACTTGATGTTGGTGACTGATGTGACGACCTCAGCACACTTGTAAGGCATTGCTGTCTGACCACCGTTGACTCGCAAGTTGAGATAGCCCCCTTGGATAAATGTGTTGGTCGCGTCGTACTTGTGAGTGTTTGCAACCTTGTAGCCGCTGACAGTCAAGCCCTTGGGGACAGAAGCTCCATCTTTCAGGCTGCTGAAGTCGAAGTAAGCCCTGTTCTTGTAGTTTGTGCCGTTGATGCTGTAAGCTCCTTCGGCCAACGAAGGCTTTGTAGAGGGCTGAGCAAATGCTGCACAGGTAGCGAAGAGCGCAGTTGCGAAAACCGAGAAGTGCATTTTGACTTGCGAAGACCGAACTGGGTGATCTTGAGAGTATGATGTCTGATGAAGATCATTGCTGTTTGAGTCTGGGCATCTATTTCTCTTCAGTGTGGGAATGCTTGTTGTTACTTATAGTACTCAGAACCTGCATGTTATCAACTTGGGAGACATGAGGATGGCTTCAAAATCCATGCCTGCGGAACCCGCCGCGAAGGCGCATGGCCAGAGCTGCACCAAGCCCACAGAGGCTTGTAGCTCAAGTTCTAACTGCTAAGCATAACCCGAGCGACACCGGACTCTCGGGACGCTTTCCCACCTTGGGCTGACGCGCAGTCCCAAGGTTCTGATCAACGTCTCTTCCGAGAATACGGTAGACCTTGTGCGCCGGAAGAGGTTAAGTTGTTGCAAACAAAACCTGCAAGTTGCCTAATTGACAATCAAATCTAGTATCCAAGGCGAGGAACTAGGAGATAGGCTATTACCGAAAGCGGCCACAACCAGCACCTCGGGTCCTCGCCCAAAGTCCTTGCAGGCTCGATCGAGCCAATATCCTGGAGCAGATCTGGTTCCCAGCTGTCGTTTAGCTAGATCGGGCTTCCCCCGGGTCGCTAGGCTGGCCTGATAGGTTAAGAGATGTAGCTGCACGTTCGGATGCTTGCGGTCAGCGGCAGTTCATTCCGTGCCCCGCGGTGAAGAGCCTCACCTCATAACGGAGTTGTCAACAGTGCTAACCTTAGCAGCCAAAAGCCATAGGTTCTCGTCCAATTCCAAGCGAGAGGTCTAGCCGTTCGAATGATGAGAATGTCTCTCAACCTCGCCAGGTTGGGACCTGGGAGCGGCGGCTGCATTCGTGAACATGCCGAAAACAGCAGAATGGCCAACCCTGGCTTTCACGAGACTGTGGGTTTTCCCCTGACTCCCTTGGGAAATGACAATAACAAGCACCAGGCTACCCTTTGAATCTCGCGTGAGAAACATAATTTGTGTTGACCGTTAGGAGAATGCCCTGCTAAGACTGGAGTCTGACGATACATGGCGGGTAAGACATTCCCTCAATTTCTGTCTGACGTCGTGGCACTGGAAATGTCTCGATCTTGAAAGGGAGGCTGGCCACAGCGGCGGGAAGCCCGGTGGCACCCTCTGCCTTTGACGCGCAATGTCCGAGGCACCGCCCGGAAGTTCAGGGCGGTGCAATTAGCGAGCCCAAGCGGGTCCTGAATTCGGGGACGTGCGCCGGCAAAGTCGGACCCGGGAGTTGGCAATTAAGAATCTCAAGGCAATTCTCACCGAAGACCTGACGATTCAGCTGCCTTGGGAGGATGCATTTGATCTCTCATGAACCATGTTATTAGCCATAGTAGTACGTTTTCTTATACCAAGTTCTGTTTGTCATGGCCTTCAATTCGATCGACCGGCAGCCCATCCATGATCCGAGATCGCCTCCGCCCAACTTGAGCTCATCTTTGTGTTCCAATAGCCATGCTTTGACTGTGATGGTTCCTTCTTAATGACTTGTTGGACGAAGTTGTTCAGCGCCCAAATTTCCCCATTTGCCTCCTCAAATTTGAAAAAGTTCCATAACATGGTTGTCAAAGAAGGGCCCATGATGGGGCCGTGGAAAGCCTTCGAAGCTGCCATCGTAGCCAATTGGTCCGCCCAAAACCTCTGAAATAATTTCAGCCACCTCTTGGGAACCGAGCAAGTCATGCCCATGGTTCATCATGCGCTTAGCCTCTATTCAGCGCCCGCTTACTGCATATATCTGATACTCGAATAATCTTGTATCTAATATTCTTGTAACTACTCAATACCACTATATATCTATAAGTAAAGAAAGTCTTCTATAAATATTTAAGAAAAGCTATACTTTAAGCTATAAAATGAATACTTATATATACTTTTCCCTTAATAGATAAGGTAAATATTAAGGTTCTAAGCTAAAATTTTAAGACAGGTTAACTGACTGCATAGTTTAGATGATCGCGCAGCGCACGGACTTTTTTTGAGGTTTTGGAAGCCACCGATGCAACGGACTGTAGCAGGTAGTTACCGAACAACGCCTGAACAGTCAATCTCCTGGATACTGAGCTTCCTTAACCTGCCTTATCCAGGCTTCAAAGTTCAGGATCCCAAGCCACCAAGACCATCAGTCCGCATACTGCAGCTTAACGTGAACCCCATCTCTGGGCGCCATGGTAAAGTGGATATCCTTCTTGGGCTTCCCCTGCGGTCCAACCCACTCCATAGCCTTAAACCTCTGAAGTAACCTGACGATCAAGAACCCGGCTTCGGTGAGAGCGAATTGTTCTGGGAAAGGAATCCAATGTCAGCTGTATTCACCGATTCTGGTGAGTGGGGAACTTACGTCCAAGACAAATCCTCGGCCCACCGCTGAAAGGAACGTAATTCCAATCCAGCCTCATACCCTCCCACCTCTCCGGCTTGAACTCCAACGCATCTCCCCCCCAAACATCCTCTCTTCGATGAAGTACGTATGGCGCGAAATTCACACACTGCCCCTTCATCACGACCACAGGGTCCATCCCATCCGGACCCCCGCCCCTAGGCAACACCGTGTCCCTCGCAGCGATTCGCAAGTTCAGAGGTACAACGTTGTAGACTCTCAACGTCTCCCGCAGCACGAACTGCAAGTACTGTGACGACTTGAGCGTCCCGAAGTCGATGCCCTTCACATCGTCGTAATACTCCCCAAAGTCCTTCAGAATCTCTCCCCTCAACCTCTCGAACACCGCCGGATGCTGCGCCATAAGCAGCAAAACCCACGAAAGAAGCGTTGCGGTCGTGTCCCGTCCCGCCAACAAGATTCCCAAGATCTGGTCCCGCAGCTCGTCCTTGTCTCTCGTCTGCTCCACAAGCGTGTCCAGCAGACTGTACTTCTCCGTCGAGGGTTTCGTGGATCGCAACGCAAACTGCACGTAGTGGTCGACGTACTTCCTCATGTAATCCGCAGCCCTCTTTCCAGTCTTTTTCGGGGCGAGCCAGTACAGCCCTTGAAGCCGAACGCGCATGGTAATCCACATTTGCGCCTCGTGGAAGGCGTCGGAGATGGACATGTCCGCGCCCGTCTGATCCGCCGCCATCGCCGTCGCCGCACTCGGACCGGAGACCTTGCCTGTGGCAGCCGCCGTCTGGCTCTCGACGCTTTCGCCGAAGAGGAACCCGGTCGCCGTGTCAAGAGTAAAGCGGAAGAGCATTGGCATGATGTCGACTGTTAACCCGCCCTGGCAAGGCTTTCCTACCAAGGGCAAAGCTTTGAAGAGAGCCTGGACTGCAGCTTCCGTCTTTTGCAAATCATTGATGTGATCCCTAGAAAACTGCGGTCTAAACAATGCGCGTGAGTGTTCCCAGAACGGACCGTCTGCCGTGAAGATGCTGCGCCCCAGCAGCGGTTGAAACTGTTGGACTCGTCGTTCTCCAAGATCAAAGTCCTGGAACCTGGTGGCTAGAATGGCTTGGATGTTTACGGTCGACGGTGAAGACTTCGGCTGGGCCAAAGAAGCCCGCCATGGAGAACGTGATGCCGTTGGTTTGGTAGTTCTTTCCGATGATGTCGTCGAGTATGTCACCGCCCTTGCGGGCTGTCGTGATGGTGCGCCAGACGTATTGGACGCCGAAGGGGAGTTTGGAGGGGATGTATTTTGGGAATGTCGCATTGTTGTTCTTGGCGAAATTGAGGAGGCGGCGGCGGGAGAGGTGGGAGAAGGCGACGTAGTAGATGACCGTGAAGGGAATAATGTAGGCAAGCGCTGTCAATGAAAGCAACGCCATGATGGGCAGCGATGTCTGTTGTCGCTTGCTTAACTCTTCACCTAAGGCGTGAACTTAAGGTGTTGGATAGCGCTGCGCAGGTTTGAGGTTTTTCATATTGCTTTTTGATGTCTCCGGAGAGTGTGTAGGCTCGAGTGTCCTGCGTATACTACCTACCTTAGGTACCGTAAGCACTCACTGCGACCGGATTCAGCTCCCCAACTATTTCCTCGCTGCAGCAATAGAAACCCACGTATTTAAGCTACTTTTAGATTAGAGAAAATTATAATATTATCTTCCCTACGTTTCTATAGAGCTTTATTGGATAGCTTTGTGAAGCTGTTCCACGTATATCGTAGTGGGGGGGCGGAATCTCGTCGCAGTGACTGCTTACAGGTATCGAAGACCGGATCAGTTTCCGTCTTCCCTGTCAAGCGTGACATGGCACAAAAGATAAGCTAGACGATACCCCAGTTGTTCCCACTTCTCCAGCGACTTATGAGGATGTGGATTGTCAGCAGGTGTCCCATAGGTTACTCTGAGTCTTCCAGTTCAAGGTTTTGTTCAAATTCGTCACAGTAGTCAGTAACTACTGCTAAGTTTTCATTCATCATTCGCCGTGGAAAAGATCCGTTTTCTTTTGGACATAAAGGTTACTAAGAATTGTTAGCAGTACAGATAAATCTGGCGGATGCTGTTCCGTCCTCGTGGTTAAGTACGGAATGCGAGACGTCTGTTGTCAGAGGATACGGCGCAGAGTGAAGGAGTCAGTTAAAGATAGGGGTATTTCTGTCGAATTGGGCGTATGCCGATTTGACCCGAAATCCGTCCCGACCGATAGCCGGACTGTGGGTACCTGTATCTAGCAGAGATTTTGGTGGAGACCTTTGTACCTCAGAACTTACAGAAGACACACACGAATTCCGACCCAATTGACGCGTAAAAGTCCGACATTTTCAGGTTCGATATTTATCTCTAGCCCCCTTCTCCTAACTTGTGGGGGCCCTCGACTTATCTAGAGGTGACTTAGTGCCTCCCTAGCTATAGTAGCTTCCCTTAAAACCCTCTTGAAAGTACCTCCTATATCAGAGTTATCTAGAGCGGAGGCAATTAGAGCCCCTTTAGCTTGTGATATAATTCCCCCTATCATAGGGTTTATCCCCAGATTTATATTTAGTAGACTACCTAGTAATTACCTACTAGTAGCTCTTTTTTGAGACTATAGTTAATATATATCCAGAACTTAGTGTTCCTTATTCTAGTTATACTAACTTTATAGGTAGCGAGATAGCTTAGAGGAGTAGCTAACTAGTAGCTAGGCTCCTATGCATAGCTCCTAGCCGCTCTTATATCTTCCGCTCTAATTTAATTTATTCTAGAGTTAGGTAGCTTAGAAGAGTAGCTAATTAGTAGATAGGCCTTTAGCTATACTCCTACTTGCTCTTATAGCTTCTACTCCCTTAATTATACCTTTCTTTTATATATAGAATAACAGTAATATTTATTTAATTTCGTTTTTGCTATATTAAAACTGCCTTTTAAATTAAAGCTATTTCATATTATTAGTTTATTTTTAGTTGCTTTATAGGGCTTATAAATAAATACTCTCTTTATTAATAAATAGGATCTTTATTATAGTATAGTAATTCCTAAGTAGTTTTTTTAAACCACCTACTAGTTCCCTATATTAATAAATTTGAATAATATCCTAATTCTAATATTATTATTCCTTTAACTATATAAGTGCTAGGTCCTTAGTGTGAGGGGCAGAGCCCGGTTTAATTAACGAAGGGGTGCTATATATTAGAAGAATCTACACTAAGGAGGGAAAGTCTAAGTGCGCAATATGCGCGCACTCCAAGCGGGGTTTATGCAGTTATGCGGCAGAGCTAGCGGTCTCACTTTGGGGCCCCTGGTCCTAACAGCCCCTAGTGCTTAAAGTAGCGCAGCCCTAGTAGCTAGGAGCCAGCCCAGCCTATAATAATACCCCCTCCAAAAGCCCATGCGCAGTAACATCGAGGGTATTACTAATTAGTTAGTTATAAGTAGCCTATATAGCGTAGCTATTATTATAACCCGCCTCCTTCACCTTCTGAAATCCCTTCTTACCTTAGACAGTACGCTCGCGTAGCCCTAATACATATTATTCATATTGAAGCTATTCTGAAGTGCGAGTGTATATAAGTCTAAGATAAAAATAGCTACGTGGGCAGTAGTGTTGTGCTATATAGGCCTGCGAATACGGTCACGTGACGTACGCATATACGTACGATATCATATCTCGCAGAGCGCCCATCCTGCCACTCCATAGGTTACGGGGTTATTGCAACAACCTGTTTTGCCTCTTTTTAACATGTTGCGTTGATTTTAATTTGCACACATTTTTTTTAGCTATTTAGCGTTAATTTAACGTATTCTAACCTCTTTTGCCCTCTTTTAGCGCCACCTACTACTTTGCTAATCTTTCTACCTCTACTACCTCTACTGCCCACCTCAAAACCCCTCCTTTACCCTCTTTTTTATTACTTAGAATTACTACTTTAAACCCTCTAGATATAATAATAAGTAGTGCGCCCTAACTGCCCGCAAAGAGAGACTTTTTTAAATGTTGCTACTTACTTGCTATTTTAGTAACTACGTTAACTAGATTGATATTACGTTAAAAATCGCAGCAGCTATACTAATTTACTGCTATAAGCGCGCCTTCTGAAACTGCAGTAAGCCCCGATCGCCCGCATAAAAATAAGTTATTTCAGCCTTATATCGGATTTATTGGATTTGTCTGTTTTGCTACGCTTAAAAAGGCCTCGTTTTGAGCCCTCTTTTGAGCTATTTAGCTATAACTGACTCCCTCTCCCCCCCTCTATTTTGCTCTATTGGGTTTGCGTGTTTTAATACGCGCAAAACGCTCTTTTTGAGCCCTCTTTTGGCTATTTCTTTGGGCTATATCTTTTTCCTATTTGATAATAACAATAATACCCCCTTCCCCCCCACACCCCTCTTCAAACCCCTTCCTATCTATAACAACCAACCCCAGCATCAAAACTCTTCCTTCTTTAGCCTCTTTTCGCTGTTTTTTATTAC